>JAJIBD010027975.1:0-86647 GCA_021461705.1 Cryptotis parvus
CAAGAGTTTTTCTGTGATAGATCCACTAACCCAGGCTTACCAGGCCTGAGAAACCAGATATAATTTTTTTTTCTTCTTGATCACTCTGATCACTTGAATCCCATTATTCATCGATTTGCTCGAGCTGGCGCCAGTAACATTTTCATTGGACTTCTATCACGTGCCAATGTAGCCCAATGGTATCTGGGTTGATTCAGGAATATGAAGAGCCTCAAACCGTCCTTCAGGGTCTTACGGGAAAACAGATCATTTTGTAGGTGGGGAGCTACGGGGATCTTTTTGACACCCCTTGGGATCCAGTCGGTAACTAAGCTCTAGTCCAGCGGGTTATCTCTAAATCGCATTACATGTCCAGCCCATCTGATTTTCGATGCCTTGGCAAACGAGACAGCATCCCTGATTCTGGAATAGCAACGAGGTCAGAACTCCGGATTCCTTCTCTCACTTGAGTGAGGTGTGATTTTTCAAGTATAGCTCTTCGACTTCCTCTGGGAGACCCATAGCATTCTCCTCCTACTTTCAGGCCCAGGTCTCTGAGGTATATGTTCATGCAGTGAGAATGGTGGAGTTGCAGAGATGTGTCTTGAGCTCGAGGTTCTTTGTCCTTTAGTTATTTTTCAATGCCTTCTGAAGGTATTCCATTCCGCTTTCTTCCTCCTATGTAGCCCAGGGTTTAGGTCATTCATCATGCTGATTTCCCGACCCAGGTACGCCTTAATTAGTCATATTGAGAGATGTCTGTCTCATTGAGATGTGAATGGGGCCTCTGAACTAGTTTCTCTAATTTTTCATAAACATAAGGTTTTTTTTTATTTTATATTTTACTTCCATTTTCTCCAGATGATATTATAACCATTTTGTGACATAAAATTAAAGATGCTCGTAGAGTTTTTAGCCCTACAGTGTTCTAACACCTATCCCTCCACCCTCAACCTTGACCTCCCATCACTAATAACCCCTCAGCCTCCTCCACACCTCAACTATTAGTTCTGTAGGTCATTTCTCTCTCATCTCTCCCTCCCGCCAAACTTTCTTTCTCTTCTTCGTGGAATGCAGTGCATTAAAAGACATTACTGTTTCCACTATTTTAGTTGACCTACAAGGCACAGGGCTGAACTTATTTTGGCCTTTAAACCCTATTGGTTTCTGTTAATCTGGTCGTGAGGTAAAGCCCCAGCGTCCGACAGCAAAATGGATAGTGTGGTGGGCGTTCATCCTGTTGTGATTCCAGTACCCCCAAGGTGATGGGCCCACTCCCAAAACCCATCTACCTCTCTAGCCTTCATAGTCAGTCAGCCTCGGGAGCCAAGTTCCAGCCTCTGAGTACTCTTTAACTTGAGATGCCATGGAAATCTTCACTAGAACTTACAGAATTTTGCCCAACACATTCTTTACTTTGAGTAGCTTCCCCGTAAAGGCGCATGGATGTAAAAACGTTAGTGCTAAGGTTAAAGCAGCTAAACAACAGTCCAAAAAAACCGATTCCCTTGTGGATCTCCTCTATAACAAAAAAAGTGAAACACACTTAGAGAGTAGGAGAACCTGGGCAAAAGGAGCTGTACAATTTGAAGTAGGTTCCTTTACACTACAGGAAGTTACCTAAATCCTCACCCGGAAGAGATGTGAGGAACTTACTGCAGCCTCAGCACAATGTCTCGGGAGGAGGGAACCATCAAGTGTGAAGACCTGAGATGGCAATTGCCAGACATTTCTAAGGCACAACAAGGAAAGGGTGCATACAAGAAAGTGGGGTCTTGGGGCATGAGGCCCAACTATGGCTCTCCAGGTTGAGATGGGCACCTATATGATAACATAATATAGGTGGGACAACTTCTAGTTTCTATTTTCAAAGGGTCACCCACAACTGTTTGAAGATGAGGATAGGTGAAAATATGAACTGGAATTAAGATGATCGGGCAGGAGCAGAGTCTCGTGCGCATGCCCTGCTCAGGAGGGCCTTTGAGAACTGCCTTCGAGAGTCATCTCACTTCCTCAGCCCCCAGTTCCCTCCAGAGCAACCCGAATCCAGACACCAGTTGGAGATACAGGCCTGCCCTCCCATACCTCCTCTCATAACAACCTGTGGGCCTTGCAAGCTTTGGGTCCTTCTGTTAATGCCACATCAGAGTCCCACCTTTCCTCCCAAGACATCTCCCTTCCTCTCAGGATTGGTCCTGGGAACAGCCCCTAATTAGTCTTCACTCACCTCCACTTCAGAATTAGATTGAGGCAAGGCAGCACATGATATGGAACTGGGAGTGAATCACTTCTGAAGATAAAACAAAATGGATTTGTTAAGGGATATATGATGCTAAAAAAGAAAAGTATTTGGGCTAGAGAGAGGGAGTGGGTAGGGCATTTGCCTTGTACGCTGCTGACCTGGGTTCAACCCTGGTATCTCTGTGGTCCCCCCGAATACTGCCAGGGTAACTCCCGAGGGCAGAGCCAGGAGTAACTCCTGAATATTGCCAGTGACCCAAAAAGCAAAAAAAATAAAAGTATCAACCAAGAAGTCCCACAAATTTTATCTTTAATAAAAAAAGGAACTCACATTGGAGCCAGAGAGAAAGTACAGAAAGTGAGGGGGTTTGCCTAGACTTAGCACTACCAGGAGTAATTCCTGAGTGTAAGAGCCTATATGCCGCATTTAGGAATCTTGCAACAGAAAAAAAAAGAAAATAAATTACTGTCAGGATAGAATTAGAGACCACATGAAACATAAAATTTAGTATTCATGAAGGTGCAAAGATACATAAAAAAAATCATATCAGTAGTACAGTTTTAGTACTCCATCATATAGTTTTTGACATGATCTATAGCCGATGCTTGATATGACAAGTATCAGAGTCATTAAACATTTAAAATATCTGAATACATGTGCTGTAGTATTGCTCACTTGTTGCTAATTCATGGAGGAGATAAGAGTCTAATGATTCAGAGAACAAAGCTGGCCAATGCATAGCCAACAGGACCTGTAATAAATCGAGAGTCTAGCTTTCATGCAAGAGCTCTTATTTTCATAATAGTAAAAGAGCCTCAAGGAAGATCTGAAGAGAAGTAAAAGAAGATTACAAACCATACCTATCACACCTTGGACATAATCAAGTTTAAGATAGAAGGAATGCAGCAATAAAATATCAACTAGAGAGATAAAACTCTGAGAGCTCTAGTAGCAAAGAGTTTGGTCAGCATAACGGTACTTAGATAGATCTTAAACTGGGACTTATTGGAAGTAAATAGAAAAGTCTGATGATGGTTATTTTAGGGGAATGAGGAATATGCTAGAAGGCTTAGAGGTAGACTGGCGGATAAGACAGATTTTTGGAACTGTTGTGAACAGTCTCTGCCTAAGAACATTGTGTCAATGAATAAGGTAGGACAAACCAGTTGACTTTTTTATTTTGTTTTCTTTTGTTGTTTGGTAGAGAGGATCACACCTGCCAGTGCTTAGGGCTTACCCCTGGCTCTGTGCTCATGGCTTCTCTATGGGTATGCCCTGCAGTACTCAGGGGACCATCTGTGGTGCCAAGAATTAAATGAGGATTGGACGCATACAAGGCAAATAGCTAAGTGCCTTGTCCTTTGTACTATCTCTTCAGCCCAAGTAAGGAGCTTGAATCTCACCTTTTAGGTGCCCAGGGCAGAAGAACCCTCCCCACCAATCTTCAGAAAGTGCCCTCGTGTATCTGAACTCCAAACTTGCCATCTCTGTAAAGAACTGTGAATTCACATGGCGCACTATCTGAACTTGACATTGGAAAGATTTGCCTCATATACGCTGGAAGCAGAAGACACAACCTTGTATAGGCTGGAAAAACTAGTGAGTCAAAGATTCCAAAATAGTGAAGATGTTTTAAAGGGTGTGAACAGCCTGTTGGATGGTAAGCAGCTAGCATGAATTTATTCTTCCCTTTCACAGGGTAAAAGTTCTTGTTAGCTCTGTATTACGTGGAGGCATATAGAAGGAGAGCAGTCTTCTGGGACCAACTCTTTCTCCTTTAATGATCGAACAGTTCCCCCATCTTTTGTGTACTGTCATTCTTGAGTTGCTTGTCCAGTATCAACGCTTAGGCTGCATTTTGGCAAGCCAAGTTCAATTGTATGCCCTGAGCAGTGCTTCGGCACTCCTCTGATTCAGATAACAGATGCCAGGTGGCAGCTGCAAGACAAGCAGGAAGGAAACTGTTCTGCCCCATAACATGCCCCAACCAGAAGGTGGGTCTGGAGCCCGGCCTTTTCCGTCTATCCCTGCGCTTTGCAGCACTTTCTAGCGCCTTTTGCTGTCTTGCTTTTAGGTGCTCATTTTAAATTTGTTGCCTCCTCAACAAAACCAGTTGGTGATTCAATCTGCCTTTTATCTTCCCCGCTCTGTTTCAGAAAATAGCCCCGGAGGCGACATGCTGCCTGGCCATGTTGCCTGCGCGCACATGCTGCCTGGAGCACTGTGTGTTGCCCGCATCTCTCTGAGATGTGTACCTCTCTTACTCGCTCTCCACCTTTGAGCAGCCTCGGCTTCCTTGAGCGTATTACTTCCTTTCTTCTCTCCCCTCCCTCACCAACTCCTCAACAAAATCTATTTTACTTCACAAAAAAAAAAAAAAAAAAGAAAATAGCCTCCTCGGACTCCCCAAGGGGAGACCCCCAAGGCTTCAACTTTAGCTCAGTATTAACTCCCAACCCCTGGCAGCCCAACCTCCCCCATGTCCCGCCCCACCCCTAAGGTGCCACCATGAGGCATTCAAAAACGCTTCTGGGGCATTTTTTCATGGTGGACTACCACCGTGCTTTTGGGAGGAGGGTGAAATGCTGTCCCAGGAGATGTGGGAAGGGAGGATCCAGCAGCGCTAGACAGCCATCCAGTCTACACAGTGAAGGGCTGCCTCACTTGCAAAGTCAGGAAAGCCCCAGAGAGAATGTTGATGTTTCTCCAGCTCGTCAGTTGAATTCCACTTTCATAACTTTCATATCTAATGTGCCATCTATGCCAGGATCGGTGGAACCTTTGTTCAAGTTAATGGTTACAATGTTGCTGTAAGGAATAATATTTTGTTGTTGTTGCTAAAAAAGAATTTTTTTCCCATTGAGGCACCATGATTTTAAAAAGCTATTCTTAGATGAGATTCAGGAATACAATGTTCCAGCACCAATCCCACCACTAGGCTCAACTCTCCTTCACCAGTGTCCCCAGATCCCTCTGGTCCTCCAGCCTACTCCTTGGCAGACACATTTTAAGTTTGGTTGTTGTAGTTGGCATCTCATACTTCCAGCTTTGGTAGTTCTGTGGTGCAGATATATAGATATTCCGTCGAGCTGCATCACCAATGTGTCCATGGCTCCTGCCCTCCTGCTCCTGTTACCTCCCAACAACCTTTTCTTTATCAGTTCAGAGACAAACTCTTCTCTATCAGTTTCTTTTCTTTCCCTGTTCTTTTCAGTTTTATTATTTTATGGGCCAGTGTAATATAAGTATCCCCTTGATACTTGCATTCGCTTGTCCTGTTATTCTAGATACCACAGAGAAGTAAGAATGTCTAGTATTTGTCCTACAATCTACTTTGCTTTACATGATATTTCTAGTTCTATCCAAGTTGCAGTGAATTGCATGATTTCACCCTTCCTTATAGCGCTGTAGTATTTCATTGTCTCTATGTGCCACACCTTCATTATCTGCTCATCTGTCGTTGGACCTCTAGGTTGAGTTCATATTTAGCTACTGTGCTAAATAGCACTAGTGTGTTTGAACTGATGGTTCAATGCTATACATGAATCGGAGTAAAGGGTTGTGCCACTCCTAGGGTGCTCAGCTATCTGATGTCACGGTAGATGCTGAAACAGGTCACCAGCCTCGGAGAAGTGTCCGCCACATTTCTAAACACAGGAGATGCCCAAGGCGGCTCCTCCTATGCTTGCAGGCTGCTCAGGGTATGCCACCTTTTATGTACCCAGTGTAGTGCTGGCACCTGATCAGTGAACTGAGTCCTACTCCACTTGAACCCATCTCGCAGGAACTCTAGTTCACACACAGAGCTGGGGCAGAAGAGACAACGGAGAAACAGTGGCACAGAGAGAGACTATCTGTAGGTGGAAGGTGTTCTGAGTGTCTTGTCCCACTTATTCCTCTGACAATCTTCACCTTTAGTCTTGTTACCCTTATTTTTTCCAGGGGTGTAGATTGGTTGAGGGCCATACCCATCAGGGTTCAGGCTTACTCTGGCCTGAGGTCAGGTAGGGTTCACTTCTGCCAGAGCTCAGGAGACCTTATGTGGTACCTGGAATTGAACCAAAGTTAGTTGCATGCACAACAAATGCCTTAACTCCCTGGGCTAAGTTGTGGTCCTATCTCCCTTATATTGCAGGTCAAAAAACGAAGGTTCAGATGAATGTCCAGGGCCGTTTTCTGTAAGCCACAGCAGTGTCAACCCTTAAACTCATGCCCATCTGAGCTGTAGTTTGTCTTTGCTCAGACCTTAGACCTTAATCCTGGTTCTATGCTCAGGAATCCCTCCTGGCAGGGCTCACAGAACTACATGGGGTGCTGGGAATCAAATGGACACTGGCCACATGCAAGGAGAGCAAGTACCCTACCTGTTATACTACCTTTCCAAACCCCTTTAGCTGTTGTTTTTATTTTTTAAATATTAAAACACCATGATTGACAAATTTCCTCATAATACAGTTGTTACAAGTATTCATTGTTCAACACCAGTTCTGCCACCAATGTGCCCCTACCAAAGGCCACAGCCCACTACCCACTTCCAATTTCCACACCGGCTTCCCCAGTTTGTTGCAACTATTGATCATTACAATGGGCAAGGTCCTGAAAAGACCTGGCCCTTAACCTGGTTGTTGCCGCAGCCATTCTAACCCCAGTGCGGCCACGGCAGCCCTCATGTCTGCTGACCCTACAGCTTTGTTGAAGCTGGCCAGGACAAGCCAGTTTCCTCCCCTCTTTGTTGCTCCATGGGCTGCTCAGCGAGGTAGGCGCTAGTGCAGCTGTGTGTGTGGACCTTTCATCTCCGGCATTACTGACAATAAAGGCTGCTGAGCTCAGAGTCATGCCCCACTGGGTCATTGGCAGTAGGTGAGGACAAGAACCTCAATCCTCTCCAAGCCTGGCCAGTGTGGCCAGAGCAGCCCACATGCCTGCTGACCTTAGTTCTTTTTTAATAGCTCTATTCCAGCCTCATGGAGGTGTTGAGGGCCTCAAGAGCCTGTAGACCTCACACCATAACATTTCTAGCTCATTTGCTAGATATTTGGTGTCAGTCCACCTCTCCTCTCATCGTTACCTAAACACGTGTGAATGGATGATCTGTGAGAACTGCCCTGCTACCAGTCACAATCATGTGAAACAGCATAGAACACTGAGGTTGTAGTAATTGCCCTGTGGGATTTCATCAAACGCCAAGATAATCTTGACTGAGACAGTCTGAGGACATACATGGCCTGGATTTTTGAATAGAATATTTGTCCGACTGAAAGAAAGGCTCTATTTATTACTCTCCTGGTAAACTTTTGCATGAGAAAAATAGAGGAAAAGCCCAGATTCTTAGTTATAAGTGGATTATCCCCTTTTCTCTGAGCAGGAGATCTTACTCCTATGCTTGGCAGCACTGATTTTAAATAAATGGCTTCAAATTGCTTTTTCCCACAATTACAAGGGCTGTGCTAACAAGTTTTCTCAGGATCTGTGTGTTCTGAAGATTATTCTATTTCGTTTAGCCCAATGAAATTTGAGCTCCTTGACTCACTGAAGAAAATGTCTTGCTCTCAGTGCCCATCCAAAGTCTTCCTTTAACTCTCATGGCGTTGAATCCCAAAGTGTTTCAAAGTGTAAATCATCTCAGGATTGGGAAATAACAACAAAGAGTATGTAAGGTGGCTCTTGGTCCACCTGAAGATTGGATTCCTGGATAAGAATTGAAGGACTTACTCTCCAGTACTGATATCAGTGAACTAACCTGATCTCTGACCTGGGCAGCGTCTCTTGTAATGCAGGATTTGCTCAGACAATAAGCAAATGACCCTGACACGTTCATCTCAGTGTGAGTGCCTCAAACACCTGGAGTGTCCAGGGCGCAGTTAGCTTCTAGAAGAAGCTCTTCCTTCCTCATCCAGGATGTTGGTATCCCACATCAAGGCAAATGATTTTATCTTTATTCAGCTCTAGGTTCTGCATTTTGCATGCTACCTCAAACTTTCCCTCTTCTTCCAATCTTACTTATTTTTTTAACCATTTTATTAATGCCACCTATATGCCAGGCACTGGTGAGGGGACAACATAAGTGAATAAAACAAGCATAGAGCTTGTCCTTGTGGAACTTTCAGTCTTGTGAAGAGGTAGCCTAAGTGATGAGAAGATGAGAACAAAGAGCTGTTGCAATGGATTGAAGAGGCCCAACGCCCCTGGGGATGAAAGGTTCCTGCATTGATGCTGGCTGTCGGTTCTTCCACTGCCCCACCATGGTCCCAGAGATCCCTCATCTATTGAATTTATATTTTTGGTGATTCTGCTGGACCATTTATTTGCCATTCATTTGCCTTAAACTCCTTTCTCAGGCTTCCTTATTCCTTCAACTTAAGCTTCTAAGTTGACCAAAGATTTTGGTCCAGAGACTCGCAGACATGGGGCAGAGCGGTTCCTTGCTCTCCCTGTGCCCAGCCGTTCATGAGGCAGTCGGGAGGCATGGTGGGTTCCAGCCTTGGCCCACCACCCGGTAGAACCTCACAGCAAGCCAGATCGACCCCCACCCACTCCATGGGTGCCGCCATTTTCCACATTGGACTTCCCTCTCATCAGAACTCCACCCAGCCGACCAGTCCATCACAGCCCGGATCATCGACACCCACCCTGGAGCAGTTTTCTTCCTCAATCCGGCCCAGGTATGCTGGTCCAGAGACTCTCAGACATGGGGCAGAGCGGTTCCTTGCTTCTCCCTGTGCCCAGCCGCTCATGAGGAAGTCGGGAGGCATGGTGGGTTCCAGCCTTGGCCCACCACCCCGGTAGAACCTCACAGCAAGCCAGACGACCCCCCCACCCACTCCATGGGTGCCGCCATTTTCCACATTGGACTTCCCTCTCATCAGAACTCCACCCAGCCGACCAGTCCATCACAGCCCGGATCATCGACACCCACCCTGGAGCAGTTTCTTCCTCAATCCGCCCAGGTATGCTGGTCCAGAGACTCTCAGACATGGGGCAGAGCGGTTCCTTGCTCTCCCTGTGCCCAGCCGTTCATGAGGCAGTCGGGAGGCATGGTGGGTTCCAGCCTTGGCCCACCACCCCGGTAGAACCTCACAGCAAGCCAGACGACCCCCCCACCCACTCCATGGGGGCCGCCATTTTCCACATTGGACTTCCCTCTCATCAGAACTCCACCCAGCCGACCAGTCCATCACAGCCCGGATCATCGACACCCACCCTGGAGCAGTTTCTTCCTCAATCCGCCCAGGTATGCTGGTCCAGAGACTCTCAGACATGGGGCAGAGCGGTTTCCTTGCTCTCCCTGTCCAGCCGTTCATGAGGCAGTCGGGAGGCATGGTGGGTTCCAGCCTTGGCCCACCACCCCGGTAGAACCTCACAGCAAGCCAGATCGACCCCCACCCACTCCATGGGTGCCGCCATTTTCCACATTGGACTTCCCTCTCATCAGAACTCCACCCAGCCGACCAGTCCATCACAGCCCGGATCATCGACACCCACCCTGGAGCAGTTTCTTTCCTCAATCCGGCCCAGGTATGCTGGTCCAGAGACTCTCAGACATGGGGCAGAGCGGTTCCTTGCTCTCCCTGTGCCCAGCCGCTCATGAGGCAGTCGGGAGGCATGGTGGGTTCCAGCCTTGGCCCACCACCCCGGTAGAACCTCACAGCAAGCCAGACTGACCCCCACCCACTCCATGGGTGCCGCCATTTTCCACATTGGACTTCCCTCTCATCAGAACTCCACCCAGCCGACCAGTCCATGACAGCCCGGATCATCCACACCCACCCTGGAGCAGTTTCTTCCTCAATCCGGCCCAGGTATGCTGGTCCAGAGACTCGCAGACATGGGGCAGAGCGGTTCCTTGCTCTCCCTGTGCCCAGCCGTTCATGAGGCAGTCGGAGGCATGGTGGGTTCCAGCCTTGGCCCACCACCCGGTAGAACCTCACAGCAAGCCAGACGACCCCCACCCACTCCATGGGTGCCGCCATTTTCCACATTGGACTTCCCTCTCATCAGAACTCCACCCAGCCGACCAGTCCATCACAGCCCGGATCATCGCACACCCACCCTGGAGCAGTTTCTTCCTCAATCCGCCCAGGTATGCTGGTCCAGAGACTCTCAGACATGGGGCAGAGCGGTTCCTTGCTCTCCCTGTGCCCAGCCGTTCATGAGGCAGTCGGGAGGCATGGTGGGTTCAAGCCTTGGCCCCACCACCCGTAGAACCTCACAGCAAGCCAGATTCTACCCCCACCCACTCCATGGGTGCCGCCATTTTCCACATTGGACTTCCTCTCATCAGAACTCCACCCAGCCGACCAGTCCATCACAGCCCGGATCATCGACACCCACCCTGGAGCAGTTTCTTCTCTCAATCCGCCCAGGTATGCTGGTCCAGAGACTCTCAGACATGGGGCAGAGCGGTTCCGCCTTACTCTCCCTGTGCCCAGCCGCTCATGAGGCAGTCGGGAGGCATGGTGGGTTCCAGCCTTGGCCCACCACCCCGTAGAACCTCACAGCAAGCCAGACGACCCCCCCCACCCACTCCATGGGCGCCGCCATTTTCCACATTGGACTTCCCTCTCATCAGAACTCCACCCAGCCGACCAGCCCATCACAGCCGGCTGGCGCTATGCATGCGCGCGGTTCATCAATAAAGGCTTTATTTGGAGGTGTTTATAGAGTATGCCTCCCGCACGGCAAGCCTAGCAAGCTTCTCGTGTTGTATTTGATATGCCAAATGCCAGTAACAATTATGTTAGATCATTTTCTATGACCTAATATAATGGTTTGCGGCTCTTTATGTTCCTGTACCAAGCCGATGCCCTTGGCTCTACAGCATGTGACAGGACATATTGAGATATTACTGGTGCCCGCTCTAGCAAATAGATGATTAACGGGAAGATCGTGATCGTGATCGTGAAAGATTTTTGGGTTTTTTTTTCTCCCTGTGAAACCACTCAGACTATATCCTATCCTCTCTGTCTTCCCAGGGAAGAGAACGATCAACAGTGGCAAAAGGCAGTTACAAAACAACACCTAAAAAGAGGCTTCATGCTCAGGAGAGGATGCTCGGCTCCTCAGGGTTTCAGGTTCTCTGGATGATTAGAGAAACCTCTCAGTAATGCACCATAGAAATGATTTTTGAAAGCATAGTCTTTGACCAAAGGATATTTCCTCACTTTTTAAATCACTGTGGTGTATGAAGCTGTTTATGATGAGACCAAAGTTTCCCCCTCCTCTTTTACAAATGCTTGGCAATGTCTGTAAAAACTGTTAGGACCATGGCATTATACACAATGACTTATAATCTAAAGCTATTACTACAAGTTTGATGAGCCATTTCTGTGTCACTTACAAGGGAGGAGGCATTTCTTATATACTTGTCTCATTTCTTTATTCAGGAATATGTAGTTATTCCTGGGCCCTGTATCCCAGGACCCAGTATTCTAAAAAAGGAGATATCATAATGTTATTTCATTTTCCTTATTTCTCTACAGAAATTACTTTGACAATGATATTTTATTCTTGATCACTTCACTTGATCACTTGACATCCCATTATTCATCGATTTGCTCGAGCTGGTGCCAGTAACATTTCCATTTGACCCTATCACATGCCAGTGTAGCTCAATGGCATCTGCTTGCTCCAGGAATACTAAGAGCACTGAACAGTTTGAGACTCTTTGATTTTATTCTATTTATTTATTAATACAAAAATATTATTTTGAGCCAGGGTGTCAGGTGCTATTCAAGGCATACTTATCATACATAATGATAAGTATGGTTTGTGTTTTGTCCCATGATGCAACTTGTGTCTGTGGTTCCTAGTACAATAAACACAGGAGAACATCAATGAGCAATTACCACACCAAGGGGAAAATAGGCTATGAATGACTCACAAGGAACAAAATTTATAAGAGCCACAGCTGCCAGCTCGGGTATTAGCAGGAACTTCCAGATCTTTCCACCAAGTATTCAGTTCTTCACTCTTATTTCCATTTCTCCATTTCTACTTCATTTTTACTTTTATTAAAGTAATGCAATAAAGTCAAATCATGTCAAATAGTTTTTGAGAGGCAGATAAAAAAATCTATCCCTTGACTGTCTGCTCTTCACATTTCAAACTTCACCTTGAGAACAACTTTTAATTTATTTAACTGTTTCATTTGTGATTCACCAGATCTCATACAATCATTCTTTGATTTTTATAATTATATTGAAGCATAATTAATATAGAACAAAAATCATTCTTTCAAATAATTGTTCAATTCGATGAGTTTTTTAAAGTACATTCATACAGTGACATATAAACTAATCAGCTAAGATTTTGAATATTTTTATCACTCACAAAGAAACCTCATACACATGTCCCATTCCCTGTACCTGCTGTCTCTGGAGATTTGACTCTTATGGTCATTTTTGTACTGGAATCATGTGACAGGTGGACTTTGGCATTTGAGGATTCTGTCACTTAGATTAATGTTTCAAAATTCATTCATATTATAGCACATCCCAGTAGTTTGTTTCCTTTTAATTGAATGATATTCCATTGTAAGTGTATGCTCTGTACTGTTCATCTAACGTTGATAGACATCTGGGTTGTGTCTACATTTAGGATACTAACAATAAAACTATTACAAACATTTGTATGCACATTTTGCATAACATGTATTTTTTGCTTTTTTTGGGTCACCCCAGCAACACTCAGGGGTTATTCCTGGCTCTTAGCTCAAGAATTACTCTTGGCGGTGCTTGGGGACCATATGGGATGGCAGGGATCGAACCCGGGGACGGCCGTGTGCAAGGCAAATGCCCTACCTGCTGTGCTATGGCTCCGCCCTGTATTTTTTAATTCTCTTGGATTTCTACATAAGGGTGGAATTGATGAGTCACCGATTTGTCAAGTTGGGAATATTACCTATGACTGTCTTCTCATTGTGAGTTTCTCTGGGATTTTCTTGGCATCCTTTACCAGTCTCTACTCCTGACACTCCTACACATCTCGACACAGCGATTTCCCCTCCTAATATTTGTATACTTTTGATTGGGTCAATATTGAAATGATATTATAAATGGTAGGTTATTATCACTTTTTCTTATAGAGCCTTTGGTTTTGTCTAGTTTTTTTTTTTTTTTTTTTTCTTTTTTGGGTCACACCGGCAGCGCTCAGGGAGTTACTCCTGGCTCTACACTCAGGAATTACTCCTGGCAGTGCTCGGGGACCATATGGGATGCCGGGGATCAAACCCGGCCCGGCAAAGGCCGGCTGCATGCAAGGCAACGCCCTACCCGTTGGGCTATCGCTCCGGCCCGGTTTTGTCTAGCTTTTATTCATCTTTTTTTCCCTATTTTTGACAAATTCATTCTTAGTTCCTCATGAGTATATTCTCACAAAAATGAGAATCAATACGATTGCCACAATCAATACGATTGATACTTATTAGGTGTATCAATTTCAATTTTTTTTTTTTTTGCTTTTTTTGGTCGCACCGAGGCGATGCTCAGGGGTTACCCCTGTCTCTGCACTCAGGAATTACTCCTGGCATTGCTCGGGGACCATATGGGATGCCGGGGATCGAACCCGGGCCCGCATGGGCTGACCGCGTGTAAGGCAACGCCCTACCCGCTGGGCTATCGCCCGGCCCCATCAATTTCAATTTTATCATCTTAGATTTCTCCTCCCATCAGGTTTGATGCTCACACACATTCTGTGCTTACTCTGTGTGATGAGGTCATACTTCCTGGCCCTGCTGCTCACACATCTTTCTAGTCAGGGTGCTCTCTGAGGGTCACACCACTATGTTGTCTTGCTCACAGACACCTGCTTGCAATATAGTCAGAAGTTGTTTACAGCACTGTGGACCAGGATGGAGCTCTATGCATGTGACAACATGGGGAATTGAACTCAGGAGCACACATATGAAACAGATATTGTAATGTTTGAGCTCCTCTAGGCCAAACAGTGATATACTTCGACTAAGATTTATTTATTTTTCCTTGTCAAGACCCTGAAGGAACGGTTTGAGGCTCTTCATATTCCTGAATCAACCATATGCCATTGGGCTACACTGGCATGTGATAGGGTCCAATGGAAATGTTACTGGCGCCCCCTCGAGCAAATCGATGAATAACGGGATTCAAGTGATCACATGGAGATTTATTTATTCATTTACCCACATACTTGAATGGCCTTTTGTATTTGGCCACGTTCTTTACTTCTAAAATGTGTGCTTTCAGTTTTTCTCTTTAGTCATTTCATTTCCCTCATTTTTTCCTCTTTTCTATGAATCATATAATATTGGATATTGGACTTAGAATTTTTTATGGGGGGGTGGCAATACCTAGTGATGTTCAGGGCTTACTCTTGGCTCTGTGTGCTCAAGGATAGCTCCTGGAAGTGTTTGCAAGCAGACTTGGGTTGGCAGTATTCAAGGCAAACACCTTGACTCTATAATCTCCCCTTGGCTAAGACTTTACTATTTTTATCTTTTATCTAATTTCTGTAATTTTGTTCTCCTTTTGAAAGATTTTATCGCAAATTTCTTCTATTCGGGAAGGAATTTTTAATGTATGCCTTGTTATTAAATATATAAGATGTTTCAATCTTATGTGAGCTTCCTTTAAATTAGCACTTTATTTTTTATGTTGGCAATATATTTTCAGAGAATTCTTGATAGATTTTTTATTTATATTGAATTAAGATTCCTGAAAATTGCTGTTTTTAAAATGTGCCTTCCACGTTAGAGATTTCTTCAGATATCTGATAATTCCTGACCATTCATTTGTGTTTGTAATTGGTGCCCTACAAGGCATTGTGACAGCTCTGACTGTAGGCGGGTCTTGAAGACCATCAGGGTCTTGCAGGGTGATTAGGTCAGAGTGTTCACAGGCTGTTTAACCAGATCTTTGGGTATTTTATTTTAGCATGTTATAGATTTTTCAGAGAAAAAAATATTTTAATAATGTGCCTAGGATTTTTGGGAAGCAGAATGAGAGAGGGCCAGGAGCCATAGGGAAGGGTCTCAATAGTTAATATTCAATCTTCCTATTTTCCAAGTTGTTATTGCCCTCAGCTGTGTTGCATGTCCTCCACTTTGGGACCGTCTCTTTCCTGGCCCTAGTGTATGAATACCTGTTTTCTATTTAAGTAGGACAGTTACCTGGATCTACAAGTCAAGGAAAAGAATTAGGAAGGGCATAAATATGTCTTTTGATCTTCTGTTTTTCCTTTATCCCCAAGCCATAAACTCCTGATGTGTTGCAGGACTCCTAAGGGCCGCTGCATCTGCTCTGGATTGCCTCCCGCAAATCACTCTGTAGATAAGGGGGTAGTCTAAATGTGGCAATTTATCAGACCATGTATGCTGTACTAGCTGGTATAAATATTCTCCCATGCTATCACAATCATCGTGGGACTAGCTAGATCTTACCAGCATATTAGCCTGGCCACGTAGGACACCTAAGTAATTAGACCAGAGAGAAATGCTGTTTGCTTCCAAGCAAACAAGCATGGCTCCCTGATATACTCAAAGGCAACTAAAATATAAAACTACAATGAAGTAGAGGAGACTTGTGAAGGCTTGGAGAAATATTTAACTGGCATTGGTGTTGGTCTTTGGTACAGAGACATGCCATCTCAGAAACCCCTTCTCTACACTTCAAAAAGCATTCCTAAGCAGATTTCGGCTCAAAACATTAGCACAGTAAAGGCCCTAGGTGAGGTGCAGGGAGGGATTACCTAAGGGCATTGGACCCTCCCTGCTTTCCATAACAGTGGAAGGAAGGTCTGAGTTAGAGGGATATAAACTAGCCGGTTCCCGCTCTCGGGTCCTTCTTCTTCCTTGTGGGATCTCTCCTTGTGAGCGTTCATTTCCCCTTGGAAGGTTTTTTCTCCTTTACACGTGGTGGTTGCCATCTTGGCCTACACGTGGCTGGGGTTCCAGCCTGGAATCCTAAGCATCGGGTTTTTCCTTTTGCTGATTTGTATGCCTGAACCTGTGATACGTAAAGCCTTTTAAAACTGCATCGGATTCCTGAGTTTTCATCCGTTCCTCGCCGGCCTCGGAGGTAGAAGGGAACTTCGCTTCCCGGCACTGTCAGGGACCCCGGCGGAGCGCCCGACACTGATGCCTCTAATTCTTGAGGTGTTGGAGTTGTATCATTTCCATTCTAATTCTCTTTCCTCTCTTAGGTTTATATCTTTCAAAGTCTGTATGTCTATGGTGGTAGGAATCCAGAGGAAGTATAGAAAAATATATGTGCTTGGTCTTCTATCTTTAAAGCTCTCATGTCTTGTAGATTTTACCAAGAAATGTTGCTGTATGTAATTTGCTTCTTATCAAAGTAACACAGATAAGGATATTACAACAGTAATATTTGGAGGCTCATTAGCACATTTCTTATGATAAGCTACTTTTTTGAGCCAATTATGGCAGATATGCGGTGCAAAGGAAATTACAGTGACCATAGTTCACAAAGACAAAGGTATTTTATGTTGGGGGAAATGAATCCTGAAATTAAAAGAGGGAATGTGAAAAGACTCAGGCAAATTGAGATCAGTCATAGTAGAGCAAATAAAGCCCTTAACCAGATTGAGCAGGAAATGTTTTACTAGGGCAGTCAGAG
Organism: Cryptotis parvus; assembly: GCA_021461705.1. Lineage (NCBI taxonomy): Eukaryota > Metazoa > Chordata > Mammalia > Eulipotyphla > Soricidae > Cryptotis > Cryptotis parvus. Next base: position 16,828 of record JAJIBD010027975.1, read on the forward strand.
GCAGCATGACTGGAGATAGACCCAAATTGAGGGAGTTTACAGAAGACAGTATTGACAGTCCTATTCAAATGACATGACTGAGCTATGACGGTGGAACATTGGAAAAGCAGCAGCTCAGATCAAGACCGAGAACAGCAGGGACCAGACAGTTAGCACAGCGGGTAGGGCCTTTGCCTTGCATATGGCTGACTCGGGTTCAATCTCGGCATCCCATATGGTCCCCTGAGCACCGCCAGGAGTAATTCCTAATGCAGAACCGGAGTAACCCCTGAGCATTGCTGGGTGTGACCCAAAATTAGAATCATCAGTAACCCTGTGCATTGCCGGGTGTCTCCACACACACACACACACACACACACACACAAGACTGAGAACGGATGACACCCTTCTTACAAGCTGCCATATATATATAGTTAGAGCTTATGGGGAAATTATTAAAATTTTTCTGTTATCCGATATTACTAAAAGTGTGAAGAGGGTTTGGGGAAATGGTACAAGGGTTAGCACACTTGTCTGTGTCTTCCTAACCCTGGTCCAAATCCCGGCACCACATATGATTGTCTAAATACTGCTAGGAGTGCTCTCTGAGCACAGAGGCAGGAGTGGCCCCTGAGCATCACTGGGTGTGGCCTTAGAACAAGCACCATTCCAGATGTTATCAAGAAACAGAAAGTTTCTTATATGGCTGGAAAATACATTTGTACAGTCCTAATTGGAGAATAATAGGCAATTATATATTCATTTTAAAATATGGATTTACTTTGATTTAGCAGTTCTACTTCTAGGACAATAATTCTATAAGAAAATAAATTATTAATGTGCTTTTAAAATCATTTTTATAATAGGATAAACTGGAATAACCAAAATGTATATTAGCAGAGAATTAAATTAGTAATGTTACAGATGTAAGTGTAACTAATTTCTTATAGTCCCTTCTTCACATGGAGTTGCATTCAAGCTAAAACAATTTATTTTTTCCTCAAAAACCAAAAAGTAATCTAATTCATAGTTCATAGCTCTGTTTAATCACTTATCCTTGTTACATAGTCTTACCATTTGATAGTTAAAGCATCACATGCCAGGCAAAAGAAATAAACTTAATTAATATCTACCGACATAGCACAATATTTAAAATATATTGTTCAATTAAAATGTGATAATAGATTGTATAGTAAGACATCATTTATGTTTAAATATATAAAGGCTTCAAAACAGTGGCAAGATAGTTTTTATCAGACTAGACCTCCAATGGAGAATAATTATAAGCTCTGCCTATTTAATCTGCTTGAAGGCACTAAAAAAGGATCAAAAGCAAACACAAACTACAGGAGTTGTAATCTGCATTTAAATGTTTTCCCCTGAAGACATTCAATGGTCTTCAGAACACAAACTTACTAGACACAGACTTATTAGACTAAAGGACATGCTGTATAGAACTGCTGGAACAACTAGAAATTGAAGGGGCAGGAAAATCCCAGAAATGGTTGGGTTGGGGGGAGAATTCCCAATCTGTGTACAAAGTCTTCTCACAACTTTGGCTGACTCTTCAACTACAAATGCACAAGGGCAAGTCTCCAAGGAGCAAAGCTGAAAACAACAGCTGGGTAGTTGAACAGAGATTGCAGCAGCTGCCTGATGCAAGAGAGAGTTTGATTTAAAATCTCTAAACTAAAAGAGATTGTTTGATAAACATCTCTTACATGCCTTTGATATACCAGAAGCATCATGCCTTAAATATAAAAAACACATATCAAACCTATGAGTCAGAGAATATGAGACTATGATCAAGGAAATATATCTGCATATATATATATGTATATATATATATCAATAGCTATATATAGATGAACAACGGGAAGACAAGTGAAGTTCATTTGTCTTCCCATTGTTCATCGATTTGCTCTAGTGAGCACCACTAACATCTCCATTCATCTCTGTTATGTGCTAGTGTAGCCCAAGGGCATCTACGTGCTACAGGAACACGAAAATCCTCAAACCATTCATTCAAGTCATGGGAATGAGGTCCATCATCGTTCTTGCATATTGAATACAACACAGGTAGCTTGCCAGGCTATGCCGTGTTGGTGGGATACTCTCAGTAGTAGGTGGCTCTCAGTTCATTTATTGATGAACTGTGGGTTGCAAAGTCCGGATGTTGAAAATGGCTGCCATCATGGTGTGAGGGTTCCTCTGGCTTCTTCTTCTTTTTAAATTTTTTTATTTTTACAATTACAAAGATATACAATTTAAAAAGTTCATATTTGGGTTTTGGTCATACACTGTTCCAGCACCCATCCCTCAACCAGTGCCCTTCTCCCACCACCAACGTCCCTGGTTCCCTCCCCCTCCCCCAGCCCTCCTCCATGGCAGGTTCTTTATTTCTTTCCCTCTCTCTCTCTTTCTCTTTTCCTTCCCCCTCAGGCTATGAATTGCATAACATACATTAAAGGGTTGTCATGTGTATCCTTTTACCTCTATTTAATGCTCAGTTCTAGGTTGGCATTAGTACCCTCAACAATTGTTAGCACACTGTTCCATTTTCTGTCTTACCTAGCCTCTGACTCCCACACGTTTGTGATAATTTCCACCTTTGACAAGACCTCCTGATACATGTTTCACTTGACCTTGGATATTGGTATCATAATATGTACATATATATTTATGTTATGCAAATAAATGCAGTCATTCTGTATCTGTCTCTCTCCTTCTGGCTAATTTAGCTCAACATAATCTTCTCCATGTCCATCCATTTATAGGCAAATTTTATAACTTCATTTTTCCTAACAGCTGCATAGTATTCCATTGTGTAGATGTACGAAAGCTTCTTTATCCAGTCATCAATTTTCGGGCACTCTGGTTGCTTCGAGATTCTGGCTATTGTGAATAATGCTGCTATGAACATAAAAGTAGGGATGGTGTTTCTGCTGCGTATTTTGGTTTCCCAGAGTATATTCCCAGGAGTGGTATGGCTGGGTCAAATGGGAGTTCAATTTCTAGTCTTTGGAGGAATGTCCATGTTGTTTTCCAGAAAGGCTGTACCAGCCGGCATTCCCACCAACAATGGATGAATGTCCCCTTTCTCCCACATCCATGCCAGCACTTGTTATTCTTGCTCTTTAGTGCCTCTGGCTTCTTCTGAGCCTGTATTGGGATGGCAGGCCAGAGCCAGAACTCCCCCTCCCTTCCGGATGCCTCATGATCAGCAGAGCACAGGGAGAGCCGTAGCAGCTGTGCCCCATGTATCTGTTTCTCTGGTTCAACACAGAAGTGATAGCGCCAGTGGGTAAAAGCGTTTGCCTTGCACGTGGCTGACCTGGGTTCAATCCTTAGCATCCCATATGGTCCCCAAGCATCGCCAGGAGTAACTCCTGAGTATTGCTGGGTGTGACCCAAAAAAGAAAAAAAAGTGAGGGGCAGAGTCCTTACCCCACCTGGGGTGTGTGACCCCAGAAAGGCAGATTATATTATATATAATATGACATATTTTATGTTTGATATATTATATAGAAAATGTTTATATATTAGATATTTTATATATGCTTATATATCATATATAATATATATCACTTGATATATATTATAATATATAATTCACTTTTTATATATAATATAATATAATAAATATAATATAATTTATTATAAAGCACTTTATATTATATTATATTATATTATATTATATTATATTATATTATATTATATTATATTATATTATATTATATTATATTATATTATATTATATTATATTATATGGGCACTATATTATTAAATTATAATATAATTTATCATTTAATATAAAGAAATAGCTAAAAAGGACAAAGAACCTCCGGCTCCAGGAACATCTCTTCGACTCCACTGTTCTCCCTGCATTAACATACGCCTCAGAGACCTGGGCCCTATGAAAGCAGGATGAGAATGCTATTCGGGTCTCCCAGAGAGGCATCGAAAGAGCTATGCTTGGAATATCACGCTCTCACTCAAGTGAGTGAAGGAATCTGGAGTTCTGACCTCCGTCGCTATTCCAGAATCAGGGACGCTGTCTCGTTTGCCAAGGCTTCAAAAAATCAGATGGGCTGGACATGTAATGCAATTTGGAGACAACCGCTGGACTAGAGCCGTTACCAACTGGATCCCACAAGATGTCAAAAGATCACGTGGCCGCCCACCTACAAGATGGTCAGACTTTCTTGTTAAGACCCTGAAGGAATGGTTTGAGGCTCTTCATATTCCTGAATCAACCAGATGCCATTGGGCTACATTGGCACGTGATAGGGTCCAATGGAAATGTTACTGGCGCCGCTTCGAGCAAATCGATGAATAACGGATTCTAGTGATCTAGTGATAATATAATATAATATAATATAATATAATATAATATAATATAATATAATATAATATAATATAATATAATATAATATAATGTAATGTAATGTAATATAATATAATATAATATAATATAATATAATATAATATAATATAATATAATATAATATAATATAATATAATATAATATAATATAATATAATATAATATAAAATATCATTTGTTTTCCCATTATTCAACAATTTGCTGGAGCGGGCACCAACAATATCTCCATACATGCTATCACGTGCTAGTGGCCCAAAGGCATCTGCTTGCTCCAGGAAAGCGAAGAGCCTCAAACCATTCGATCAGGTCATGGGAATGAGGTCTATAATTGTTACTGGTGGGGCTGGAGGCGATAGCCCAGCGGGGTAGGCGTTTGCCTTGCCGCGGCTGGCTTGTGCCAGCCGGGTTCGATCCCGGCATCCCATATGGTCCCCGAGCACCGCCAGGAGTAATTCCTGAGTGCAGAGCCAGGAGTAGCCCCCTGAGCATTGCCGGGTGTGACCAAAAAAAAAAAAGCAAAAAAAATAATAATTGTTACTGGTATTTGGCATATCAAATCGTCACAGGTAGCTTTCCAGGCTCTGCCATGTGGGTGATATACTCTCAGTAGGGTTATATAATATATACTATAATATATAATACATAATTAATATAATATATAATATATATAAAATTTTCAGTATTTTAACTCCACAGCTCATCAGAGCTCCACCCAGCAGAACAGCTAATCACAGACCTGCTTGTCAGAGTCTCACCCCTACAGCCGTCTTTTTCAAGCCCAGATATGCCTAATCCAAAGACTCAGAGACACAGGGTAGAGCTGCTACCGGCTCTCTCTGTGCCCAGCCGATCATGTGGTGCCCAGGAGGGAAGGCAGGTTCTAGCCCTGGCCCCCCCCATCGCAGGAGAACCTCACAAGAAGTCAGAGAACCCCACACTATGAGGGCCGCCATTTTCAACATCGGACTCCACAGCTTGTCAGAGCTCCACCCAGTAGAAAAACTGATCTTTCCCTGTGTCATCAATACATGCATGAGATGAGAGGCTACTACAAGAGTATCCCACCAGCATGGCAGAGTCTGGCAAGCTACCCATGTCGTATTTGAAAAAGCAAAAACAAACAAACAAACAAAAAAAACCAAAAACCAGTAACAATTATAGACCTCATTCCCTGACCTGAAGAAATGGTTTGAGGCTCTTCATGGTCCTGGAATGAGCAGTTGCCTTTGGGCTACACTAGCATGTGACAGGATGTATGGAGATGTTACTGGTGCCCGCTCGAGCAAATTGATGAACAACGGGAAGACAAGTGACAAGTGATTATATGTAATATCTTTATATAGCAAAGGTTAGAAGCAAACCTGCAAAGGATCAAGGTTATATACACAGCAATATTTAGTTGATTTCTGAAACAAAACCTATTACTTATCAGATGAAGGTAACAAAATTTGGGGTGTCCACATGCATTGCTTATAATGACCAATGTACGGTAAAAAGGAACACCAATATAAGCCAAAGAAAATACCCATAATAAAGAGAAAGAAGAGACAGAAAATTGAAGACAGTCCATATAGACAAAGCACATGGGATTAGTATAAAAGGAATTTTTACATTTTTATAATAAGTATATTAAGTAATGGAAAAACTTTCTGAAATTTCTGTCTTTATTCAAAAATTCATTCTTGTATAAAGACAGGAATTTCAGGAATTTATAAAATGCTATTAAATGCATTTGCAAATCCTTGAAGCAAAAATATAATATCTGAACTGAAAAGCATAATACTGGTAATAATATTGGATAGGTTAACATGAGTTTGGAGATAGTGGAAGAAAAGATCATGGAATTTGAAGACAAATTAAAAAAACTGCCCACTGAGGAGGGAAAAATTTGAAAAAAAAAGAAGAGGGAGATCAGACCCTCTAAAATAAAACTAACACTGTAACTTAGAACAAGCAGCAAGAATGGTAGGACAAAAAAAATCTAGGGGTGCTTTGGCTGGAGTAAACCCCAAGGTTGTGGAAAAATAAGAAACCCTTATCAAGGCATGCCATTGTTGAATGGCTTAAAACAGCTATCTAAACATGTATTACAAATATGAGCAAAGATCAATAAAGTTAGGAATGACCAAAGATTGCTCATCAGAAAAAAATAAATGAGGGATGGGGAGAACTTTTAAGAATTCCCAGCAAAACCACAATTCAACTTGTGATAAATGTCTTTTCAGAATGACTCATTGTGACAGTGATGGAAGGAAGTGACTGGTAGAAGAAAGGTGACTGGATTGGTATTGGAATATGCCTGTAATAAATCATCATTATCAGCTTTGTAAACCATGGCCTTTAGATAATGTGTGTATGTATGTATGGGAGAGGGGGAGTGACTCATTCCAATTCTCTGGAAACAGTCCCAACAGCACGTGGTGTACAGTAAGTACATGGTGAACTATTCAAGAAATGGATGGGTCTGAGAGTATTATGCTGGGAGAGGGTCAGAACACAGAATGATCTTAAGTGTGGGGTGTAAAGAAACAAAGAGAAGGAAGTAGGGAATAGCAAATGTCCAAAGGCCATGGAAAGAAAGAGCTGGTCTTCATGGTCTTCAATAGGGAAGCTTGCCCCTGGAGGGTAGGGATAACACAGGGGGGGGGGGAAACAGGAAGTAATGTGCAGGAGAAACTTTCAGTGACAGTACTGTAAATTATTTCCTGAAGAAATAAAACATGCCTGCTCCAGTTGGTGGAAGGAAAACTGGTGATATTTGGTAGAGGACAGTGAAAACTGGTGAAGGGATTGAAGTTGGAATATTGTATACCTAAAACTCAATCATAAATAATATTGTAATTCATAGTGACTCAGTTTGCTTGTTTTTTTTGTGTGTTTTTTTTTTTAGAGGGGACTTGGGGAAAGAAAAGAAAATGAATTCCTAGAACTTATAATAGCTGCAGAAGCTAAAGGCATAGAAGCATTGATCAGATCTGTGGTGAGCAGAGGTGGGGATGGGTTGAGAGCATTTTGGGGGTGTGGTCAGAGTTATGACAAATAAGTGCAGGGGCAAAATGTACAACATGATACAGTTACTCTACTGTATGGTCTTTAGTAGCAGTTTTCAACTAGGGCCTATTATGGCCCCTGTGGGGTCCTAGGATATACCATAAGGACCATGTTTGAAAATTGAGCCAACAGGAGGAGCACAGTATGAGACCAGGAGCTACCAGGTGTGATAGTGGGATAGTGGAAAAGTGGGAGAACAGGGAACACACAGAGCAGCAAGGGGAAAAGAGCCGTGGTGGAATAAGGGGTTGAGAAACACTTACCTGTAGAGATGGTGTCAGAGTAGATCCTAAGCTCGTGGAAAGGAAAACAAATCTTTTCCTTGAATCTGTGTGCGAGAGGATAGGCAGTAACTCCAGGTATTATGGTGACCACTTCCCAGAAGACCATTATATACTTTTAACTCCCTCAGTTACATGTTAATCCCACTACTATTAAAAACTGGAAAACTTGGAATTAATTCCCAGGAAAGTAACTTATTTCTTCCCCAAAATACTAAGCTCCTATGTTAATAAAAAAAAAGTTAAGGTTCTGTCCTGCAACATCAAGTTGTATTGTTAGAATATAAAACTAGAGACCGGGGAGGTCGTGCTCATGTGTGGAGTGTGTGCACCCCTATGAGTTCTGTCTGTGGCACCACACAGCCCCCAAACACCCCTAATCTGTGACATCCTGAGCTCTGCAAAGAGTGGCCCCTAAAAAGGGGGAGGGGAAGAATTAATTTAAGATACAGAAAAAAGAGAAGAAAAATTTTGGAATCTCTGAAGGACTGGGAGACTCCGTGACCTTTGAGACAGGATCTGCTCATGATCTTGCCTGTGGAGTTCTGGACGTGGAAGTGGGCAGGTGTAACCAAGTCAAGGGGAAAGCTATGCCACCCCAAAACCGGGAGTGGGGGGGTCAATTTCATCCTTGGAGGGGCAGACTGCTGGCACTTAAAATGATTTATTTTTGGTGGGGGCAGATAGAGATAGCACAGAAGATAAAGTGTTTGTCTTTCATGTGGCCAAACCCCAAGCACCACCAGGAGTAATCCCTGAGTGCAGAGCCAAGAGGAAGCCCCGAGCACCTCTGGGTGTGGCTCAAAAACCAAACTAAACTAGACGCCCCCAAAAAACTCAAGAAACTTTTTACAATTATAGTTTAGGTAATATGGTTACGAGAGTGTCAAGGTTTATAGGATTGATGTGCAAAGTTACTGGCCACCACCAGCCATGAGCCCTCAGATCCCATCCTTATTTCTCCTTCCTGCTTATGCCACTGCTTGGTAAGAGATTTCGTAATCCAAGGCCGAGGTACTTATTTTTCACTTTGTTTTGAGTCCCATCAAGCCCTGTGGCACAGGAACTTTATTCCAGAACACAGGGTGGAAGGACCAAGTCTTGCTTCCCCACCTGGCCCTACTGCAGAGTGGAGGGTTTTTTTTTTTTTTTTGGGTCATACTCGGCAATGCTCAGGGGGTTTTCCTGGCTCTGCACTCAGGAATTACTCCTGGCGGTGCTCGGGGATCATATGGGATGCCGGGATCGAACCCCGGCTGGCATGAGCCGGCCACCTGCAAGGCAAACGCCCCTACCCGCTGGGCTATCGCTCTGGCCCCTTTTTCCATTTTAATGGCTCTCAAAGTGACAACAGAGGTGACCATAGAAATGTTTATTGAATTTAATAATTGCTTTAGGTCCTTGGCATGCAAAAGAAAGTGATCTGCTGGTCTGTACCTTAGAAGCAGTAATTTGTTTATATCTTAGTTTATCCTATCCTAGGAAGGAAGTTTTTAGGATTTTAAAAAAGACATATGGGGCCAGAACAATTAGTCTAGTGGGTAGGGGCGTTTGCCTTGCATGCAGCCAACAACGATTCAATCCCGGCATCCCATGTGGTCCCCTAAGCACCACCAGGAGTGAGTCCTGATACAGAACCAGGAGTAACCCCTGAGCATTGCTAGGTTAACGAAACATAATACACATGAACAAACTGCCTCATGAAAACTTTGTAGTCATTTATAGTTTTAGCTGTGATTTGCAGTATTAACAAATGAACATTATTATAAGTAATGGGTATTTTATCATGAGACATTAGGTAGGAGAAGGGTTTAGCTTATGTATTATGAAACTGGGTGTTGTTTATTGAAAATACTATACACAAGGGTATTCACCATGAGAAAGGGAACTAAATAGGTCAGAGTACTGGTATAAGTAAGTGCCTTATCACAAAAGAAGGGGAATTCCCTCAGTCTGAAACACAGAAGGTTATATGTAGTGACCACTAGACCAGAAACCAGAAAGCACAAAGAGCCTGTCTGTGTTTTTTCATAATAGAGTAGACCCATGAATAGAAAAGACAAAGCTGGGGTGTCTGTCTAAGCAGATATTCAGCAGATGAGACACAGTGACCTTTTTCACCCCAGAATGTGTCCTGTTCCATTACCATGAATGGGTGAGAACTTGAGCATCAACCACGTGGAACATGATGGTTGAGTGCCTGGTGGTTTTCATTCATGGCAGTGTGGGACAGAGAATGAAAACCTAAGCAAATTAGATGAAACGTGGCTGCATCACTTCCTGTGCAGTAACATCCTGTAGCTGAAGTTGTTGCCTCCTGTGCACTGGACTGCCTGCTGACTGGCTGGAGTCTCCCCATGGCTTTGGTGGTTCATCATTAGTTGACCACTATATAGCATTCAGGGGTATAGTGTAATGATTTTATATATGTGTAAGATTCATCATACCTGCCAGCACAATTCCATTTCCATCCCCAGAAGGCTCCTCTCCCCACCTTTCCCACCTTCTCTCTCTTCCCTCCAACAACCACTTGAGTTCCTCAAGTCTAGAAGTTAGCTTTCTTAAGTTTTCAGTTTGTTTGCTTTCATCGTTTATGTTCCACATAGGAGATAAACATTTAGTAACTTGCAATAATCACCTCAAGCTTCATAGTTTTTCCCAAATGGCACATTTGATCTCTTGTTAACTGACAGAGTAATGTTCCACTGAGTACGTGTACCACAGCTTTATCCAGTAGTCTATCAGTGAGCTTGACTCTATGTTGACTCTATGTTTTGACCATTGTGTACAATGTTGCTATGAAAATAAGGGTTTAGATATCTTTTAAGTTAGTAATTTTCTTTTTTATATAAATGCCTAGATTTACTATGGCTGGGTTATGAGATATTTCTATTTTACTATTTCTTTTTAAGGCATATCCTTACCCATAGACTATACTAAAAATGCATTTTTTAATTTTTCTCTTTGTGATGGTGGAGATCAAACCAAGGATTTCACACATGCAAGGCATTGCTCTACTGCTGAGCCACTACCCAGCCCCAATTTATATTCTTACCAACAGTTAGGGTTGCACCCTTGTTCTGTAGGCCATTTTCATTAGAATGAGATGTTTCATTTCAGTTTTGCATTTCCCTCATAAAGTGATATTGAGCAGTTTTTCATGTCTCTGTAGGCTACTAGTATGCTTTACTTGGAAAAGTGTTAATTTTTGTAATTTTTTTTAGTTTCATGTTTTTCATGAAAATGTGAGGGTTTTTTCCACATGTTTTGTATATCACCCACCCCCATGTCAGACTTATAATGTGCAAATATCTTATCCCAGTTGCTATACTTGGGAGAAAGGGTGAGTTTCTTCTACTGTGTAGTTTTTTAAATTGTATACAGTCCTGTCTGTTTATTGTTGCTTTTGTCTCTTCTTCCAATAGAGTTGAATCTCTAAGCTTAATTTTGATGTTCAAGTACTAGAGTATCTCAATTATGTTTTAGACTAAGTATTTTATATTTATGGATCTAATATCCAAGTCTTGAATCTATTTGGAATAAAATTATCACTTGTATCACTTGTCTTCCCGTTGATCATCAATTTGCTCGAGTGGGCACCAGTAACATCTCCATTCGTCCCTGTCACGAGTTAGTGTAGCCCTAGGGGATCTGCTTGCTACAGGAACATGAAGACCCTCAACCCATTCAGTCAGATCATGGGAATGAGGTCCATCATCGTACTGTATTTGGCATATTGAATACAACACACGTAGCTTGCCAGGCTCTGCCTGAGGTGGGATACTTTCAGTAGTAGGTAGGTGTCGGACCGCTGGGGTCACCAACAACACAAGGAAATGAGTTCCCTTCTATCTCCGAAGCCGGCAGGGAATGGAAGAAGACTCAGGAATCTGGCACAGTTTTAAAAGACTTTACTATCACAGGTTCTGATATATAGTCCAAGAACAGGAAAACCCCAGACTCTGGGTTCCTGGCTGGGCCCCTGCCACGTGTAGGCCAAGATGACTGCCAACACATGTTGTAGCTCAATAGAGAATGGAGAGGAGGGAGAGAGGCAGATACCAAGGGAAGCCAAAATGGCAAAAAGGCCTCTTCTTCTTTCTCCTAGTTTCTAGCCCATCGTGGGTTCGGCTATATAGAGATGAAGCCAGGTAAATGACCCTTTTGAAATGTAGATCTTAGGGTGTGCCTTTGGTTCAAACTTTACAAAAGCCAGAGCTGATTTCCAGAGGCAAAATCTCCCTAGCAGAGAGAGGAGGGGCTGCATCTCTGAACCAGAAAGCAGTTCAGAATGTAATTTGTAGGAAATGGCATTAATACCTTTATCATGAATATATAGCTAGCAGATCCCAGACTCTGGATCCCACTAAGGTTCAAAATCCATCAGAATAATTCACTTTGGCATTACCTTTAGAGTCAGAGTCATGTTAGTTTGCCTGGAGGCACACTGGCATGTCTCTGAACTAGGAGAATTGATTACATTATGGTTGATCTAATGTAGCCAAGTACTCTTAGAATATCTACATGTATGTTCCACGCAGAGACCCGTGGGAAAAGAATTTTGATCTGGGGCAAGTGAGATTTGTGATAAAAATATTTATGCATATAAAATTATGAAATCAGTCCAATTCTGCCCGAACTCCCATTGTGTCTGCTCCGGAGGTTCCCCAAAGGCAGGGACCAGCTCTTCACATAAGCTAAGTGTAGCTGGAGGCTAAAGCTCAGTAAGGCCTGTCACCCAACAGGTAGGCTCTCAGTTCATTCATTTACTGATGAACTGTGCAGCCAATTTGTGGTCTCATGCAAAGGGAGAGAACCCTTAGCAGCTCTGCCCCTTGTATCTGTGTCTCTGGTTCGAGCATACCTGGGCTTGAAATAGGCTTCTCTAAAGGGTGGGACTTGGACAAGCAGGGCTTGAGATCAGCTTTTCTCATGGGTGGAACTCTGGTGAGCTGTGGAGTGAAGATGTTGAAAATGGCTGCCATCATGGTGTGGGGGTTCCTCTGGCTTCTTCTGAGGTTCTATGGGGATGGTGGGCCAGGGCCAGAACTCGCCCTCCCTCCCAGATACGTCATGATCAGCAGAGCACAGGGAGAGCTGGTAGCAGCTCTGCCCCGTGTGTTTTTGTTCATACCCGAATAAAATTATATGGTATTAATTAATTATCTGCTTTGATTTTCTTTTTTTTTTTAAATGTTACTGGACAGTACCATTTGCCAGACAGGTTTTCTTTCTCCATTGTATGATTTGGCTCTTTTGTATGTATTTCTATATATGCATAGATTTATTGCTGAACTCTATGTTCTTCATTTTGTTTTGGTTATGGGGCCACACCCAATTGTGCTCAGGGTTTACTCCACTCAGGAATCATATGTAGTGCCAGGAATTGAACATGGTTCAACTGAGTGCAACACAGGCACTTTACTACTGGGCTATGCTTTCTGACCCCTTAACTCTGTATTTCATTCCATTGACCATTTTCCCTATTTTTTTTTAACAGCAAAAATAGAATTGTTATTGTTCTAATAGTGTTTTTGTTCTAACACCATTCTCTTTCAGTAACTTATTTTATAATAAAGTTTGAAATCAGGGACTAAAATTATTTATACTCTTTTGGGAGCAGTTTTTTAGCAATTATTATACGTTGTATAATGGAGTTAGGAAGTGCCATTGATGCCAAGCATTGAACCAAGAACCTTACACATGCAAGACACATTCTTGTTTCTGCACCCAATCTTAATAAGCCTTTTGTTTTGGAGCTATTTTCATTATTGTTCATCCTTTACTAGTTTAAAATTAAACTTTTATCATGTGTATACATAGGATAAAAATGTTCATAGGGTTTGTGGTTTAGGTATGTATTGGGGATCTTGTTGTCTGTCTCCAGCAGATACAGTGACAATGGTACTACTACATTTTTTAGTTTTTTATGACTTCTGACATAATCTTTAGATAACATGTAAGAAATGGCGAAAAAAACTCACAAACTCATCTTCAGTGATCATTGCTGTTTACTTTTTTTATAGATAATCTCTAAATGCTGGATTTAGAGGTGACTACAAGAGTATGCCACCCGCATGGCAGAGCCTGGCAAGCCTCCCGTGTCCTATTTTACATTCCAAATACCAGTAACAATTATTTTGGTATTTGGTATTTGATATGCCAAATACCAGTAACAATTATAGACCTCATTCCCATGACCTGATGGAATCGTTTGAGGCTCTTTATGTTCCTGGAGCAAGCAGATGCCCTTGGGCTCTACTAGCATGAGACAGGACATATGGAGATGTTACTGGTGCCCACTCGAGCAAATCGATGATGAACGAGAAGACAGTGATACAGTGATACAGTGATGTATTCATCAGAACTCATTAAGTTGTAATGTTGGCAGGCAGAGAGATGGTTGGGTGGGGCTGGTAATGTGTATTGAAAGAAAAAATACTGTCTGATACCCAAACCAACCCAAGAACATTAAATCCTTTGAGACACAGGACCCACATAAGGAGGCAAGAAAACATTTAAGAGATTGAATTCCAGGCCCTGAGCATACCTGGACCTCTGGGAAGAGAGATCCCCCAGGGTCTGTCTACAAAGACTACAACAAGAAAATGATAACCAACAATCAGAAGTTCAATAGTTTCCTCATGAAAATCCCAATTAACTCCTACTTGTCCAAACAATTCCAGACCAAGGGGTTATGAAAAATATTTACCCATAAATTACCAAATCCCAAAATTGGAGGGTTTTCTTGCCACTCTGAGGGAGCAGTGCTCTTTCTTGAGCTTTTACTCTTTTCTTCTCCCTTCTTTTCACAAATAAACTTATTTTACTTTACTATTCATCTTCTGAGAGATAAAAACAATGTTCCTGAACACCTCAGTAAGGATTTAGACTTACTTTCCTTTCCTGAAATGAGCAATTCCTTGCTCCAGCCTGAGTCCAATTCCAGCTTCCTGAGAAATGGGGTCACAAGAATCATTTGCCATGCAGAGTAGTTACCGCATGAATCAGGTGCAGTTTGACAACTGCCATGTCTTGTTGGTGAAGGGTCTTCCGGTCTGTACTATGTAGGCACTTAAAGCAGACTTTCATCAGTCCAAAACTTCCCAGGGTGCTTCCCAAATCACTAAGGTGGGTAGAGGGAAAATATTATACTTCCCTCTGAGGGTGTCAACTTTTCTCTCTCAGCAACATAATAATTAGGACTTGCGTGTTTCACTGTGTCAAGCTAATATAACAGGGTAAGAGTGGTGTGTCTCATTATGTAAAGTTTTACCGCAATACTTTTAGTTCACTTGATCACTTGAATCCTATTATTCATCGATTTGCTTGAGCAGGCGGCAGTAACATTTCCATTGGACCCTATCATGTGCCAATGTAGCCCAATGGCATCTGGTTGCTTCAGGAATATGAAGAGCCTCAAACCATTTGTTCAGGGTCTTGACGAAGAAGTCTGACCATCTTGTAGGTGGGCAGCCACGTGATCTTTTGACATCCCTTGGGATCCAGTCATTAATGGCTCTAGTCCAGTGGTCATCTCCAAATCGCATTACATGTCCAGCCATCTGATTTTCGATACCTTGGCAAATGAGACAGTGTCCCTGATTCTGGAATAGCAACGGAGGTAAGAACTCCAGATTCCGCCTCTCACTTGAATAAGGCGTGATATTCCAAGAATAGCTCTTTCAATACCTCTTTGGGAAACCCGAATAGCATTCTCATCCTGCTTTCATAGGGCCCAGGTCTCTGAGGCATATGTTAATGCAGGGAGAACGGTGGAGTCGAAGAGATGTGCCCGGAGCCAGAGGTTCTTTGTCCTTTTAGCTATTTCTTCGATGCTTTTGAGGCATTCCATGCCTTTCTTTTCCTCCTGCACAGCTCAGGTTTTAGGTCGTTTATCATGTTGACTTCTTGACCTAGGTACACATAACTGCTGCATTCAGAGATGTCTGTTCCATTGAGAGTGAATGGGGCCTCTGGAACTAGTTCATTTTTCATGAACAGTTTTGTTGAGATTCAGCTGTAGACCTATCTTTCCACATTCTCGGTCAAAGTCAGCCAGCATTTGTGACACTTGGCTAATGTTTGGTGTTATTAGAACAATGTCATCAGCGAAGCAGAGGTGGTGTGAGGTTGCCCATGGTCTATTTTCACTACCATTCCTTCCCATTCTAATTGTCTCATTTAGTTAAAAAGGGAAATCTTTATTACAACTACTTTACAGCAACTGAATTTGTAGATTAAATTTGAAGAAATTTGAATTTTTTATTAAACTAAATCTTTTGGATATGGAAACTTAAATTCTGTGCAGATCAGGGCCTCACGGACGGCTGGGGAGGCTGGCGCTTCGGCTCGCGCCGGGCCTAGCTGACCATGGAACCCCGAGGAGGGCAGATGGGTTTTGGGAGTGGGCCCGTCGCCTCTGAGGGGTCCCGGAAGCAGCTGGATGAGACTCGCCCATCACACTAGCCACCATTTTTGCTGTCCGGACACTGCGAAACGGCCTCAGACCAGATCAACAGAGCAAAGCCAGTTCCGAGCCCAGGTAGGCGGCTCCAAGAGGCGGGAATCACTGGGAAGTCGTCAGATGGAGGCGTGGTCGTCCCTTCCCCCTCCATCTTGTCAAGCCTGGTGGCCCAGCCCGGAGCTGCCCACGGGCCAGCACAGGGCCTCACGGATGGCTGGGGAGGCTGGCGCTGGCTCGCGCGGGCCTAGCTGACCATGGAACCCCGAGGAGGGCAGATGGGTTTTGGGGAGTGGGCCCGTCGCCTCTGAGGGGTCCCCGGAAGCAGCTGGATGAGACTCGCCCATCACACTAGCCACCATTTTTGCTGTCCGACACTGCGAAACGGCCTCAGACCAGATCAACAGAGCAAAGCCAGTTCGAGCCCAGGTAGGCGGCTCCAAGAGGCGGGAATCACTGGGAAGTCGTCAGATGGAGGCGTGGTCGTCCCTTCCCCCTCCATCTTGTCAAGCCTGGTGGCCCTGCCCGCGAGCTGCCCACGGGCCAGCACAGGGCCTCACTGACGGCTGTGAAACAGTAATGTCTTTTAATGCATTGCAGTCAACAAAGAGCAGGAAAGTTTGTTGGAAGGAGATATAAAGAGGAAAGAAATGACATACAGAACCCGCCAAGTGGTTGAGGTGCGGGAGGGGGAGGGGGGTGGGGACATTGGTGATGGGAGATGGGTTTGGGCGGAGGGTGCGTGTTGGAACACTGTAGAACCAAAGCTCTACATGAGCATCTTTCAATTTAAAAAAAGGTGGAATCTTCCACACACATGTGGGAATCAGTGGTTAGGTAAGACAGAGAAGGGAACAGTGTGCTAATATTTGTCAAAAATGATAATACCAGTCTAGAACTGAGCATTGAATATAGGAAAAAGATATACATGATGATCTCTGAATGTATGTATTGCAATCCACAATGTGTAAGAGAAGAGAAAAAGAGAGAGAGAGAAGAGATAAAGAATTTGCCATAGAGGCGGGCTGGGGGGGGGGGGGGAGGGAAGTGGGGACATTGGTTTTGGGTAATGGGCACTGGTGGAGGGATAGGTGCTGGAACACTGTATGACGGAATCCCAAACATGAACATCTTTGTAATTGTATATCACATGGCGGTGTAATAAAATATTAAAAAAATAAATAAATAAAAAAAATTCTGTGCAGATCCTGCTAGTGGTATCTCAGTATCCCTTTCCTCTTTAGAACAGAGCTCTGTTTCCAGATCAGCATATATTGGCACAGAATGAAAAACGAACTTCTTAGACTTTAGCATCCTAAGTATGATCATGTGACAAACTTGGAAGTAATATGATGTGCATGGGAGTGTTAAATGGGATCCAAGATGCGTCTTAAAATATCCTGTCTAAGAGAATGGAATAGTGTGCCAATAATTGTCGAAAGTGCTAATATGAACCTAGAACTGAGCATTAAATACAGGCAAAAAGATACACATGACATCATTTCAATGTATGTATTGTAATCCGCAATGTGGAAGGGAAGGAAAAGAGAAAGAGAGAGAGAGAAAGAGAAAGAGATAAAGAGCCTGCCATAGAGGCAGGCTAGGGGAAGGGGAAGGGAATCGGCGACATTGGTGGTGGGAAATGGGCACTGGTGGAGGGATGGGTGCTGGAACACTGTATGACCGAAACCCAAATATGAACATCTTATGAACATCTTTGTAATTGTACATCTCACGGTGGTATAATAAAATATTTTTTAAAAAATATCCTGTCTAGGTCAGAATGCCCCTCTGCCCTTCCACTCTCTGGAATTTGAATGCAATGGGTGAATTTCTATTCAGCAGCCCTTTTGCATTATCAGATGACACCAAAATGATCAGCCAGGTCTGAAAATGACAGAAAAAGGTTCCAGGAGGCACCTGGCCATGCTGTTCCCATTACATTAGTGATTTAGGCTAATTTTTTTTTTTTGTGAGAACCACTATTGTTCACATCATGACTGTTTGGGGTGTTTCTGTTATGTACAAACAATCCATAATTTTCTATTTATTTAAAATCTTTCTATATGAAAGATTTATTTATTTATTTATTTATTTTCTAAAAATTCTTTTGTTCATTAAGTAAATGCCCATTGATCTTTATCAAAGTTCAAATTATCCTTTACTTATAATATCTATTTCCTTTCTTGTTCTTCTAATTACATATGTACTGTGAACAATTTGTATTGTGAACAATTTTAAGTGAAGGAATAGCAGTTTTAGGTATTTCAGTTAATTGTTTTAGAATGAAGGAATGACTTCTGCTTAGTATATTGGAAATGCAATATAGGGTTTTTTCTTTCCCACTATGGAGTGTATTCTAAAAGTTTTGAACATGCAAAATGTTTATTTTCCCACGACAACTTAAAAGATAGTGTAGCTAGATATAAAATTATAGATTTATGATCCCGTTTTCTCAAAATATATAATTGCATCCACAGTTGTCTAGCACTTAGTGTTTAAAATAAAATGTTGAGGCCAGAGAGATGAGACAGTGGGTAAGGCACTCGCTTTGTACACAGCCAATCCCAATTCAATCCCCATCACCACATATAGTTCCCAGAGTACCACCTAGGGTCAAGGTCACTCCTGAGCTCAGAGCCATGTTAGCACCACCTGGCGTGGGCCAAAAACCCTAAATAAATAAATGCATACTTATATATGCACATAAATGTTTATTACCACTATATCCCCATCCCTTTCTAGAAACCCTTTCCACCCTGTCCTACCCCTAGGATGTGTGGAATTTTTCTTTCATTATTATGTTCAGAAATATGCCTGTGTACCTTTCCTTATATTATTGCACTTTTTGATACATCACAGCACAATCTTGACTCTAAAGGGTCAAGGCTTACTGACGACCCCAGAGGGATAGATGGCCTGATATAAGTAAATTGGGTTAGGTAGAATATAATAACTTTTCACACTTTGCACAATGTGTTTTTGTAGGGTCAGTAAATATTTTAAAGGCTAATTTGCAAAGAAAGAACTACAAGCAGAAACACCCTGCATATCTTCTGCTTGTCTTTTGCCTTAAGGGTAGACAGCTGAGTGTAAGCCCCTGTTACAGTACAGAAATCCCAGGTAAACTCATTTGGTCTCCACATTCTCAGTGCCCCATCCTGTTTATAGGGACCACACTTCCTGCTTTTTTAAGGAAAGTGGAAGATGGATGTTTTCTGTATCCTCTCTTCTACGTTTACAGCTATTCTCTAAAACTCAAGAAGGGGCAGATCCAGGCATAGCTTGAATAAAGTGTCACTATTAGAGTACTAGCCCTGGCCCGCCAGCCCAGCAGAGCCTCACAACAAGCCAGACGACCACCCCCCACTCCATGGGGGCCACCATTTTCCACATTCGGACTTCCCTCTCGCCAGAACTCCACCCAGCAGACCAGCCCATCACAGTCCGGCTCGAGCGGCCGCTTGCATAAAGCATTGAATAAAGCATTCATCAATAAATGCCTTATTTGGAGGTGACTACCAGAGTATGCCTCCCACATGGCAAGCCTGGCAAGCTGCTCGCGTAGTATTTGATATGCCAAATACCAGTAACAATTATATTAGGTCATTCCCATGACCTAATATAATGGTTTGAGGCTCTTTATGTTCCTGTAGCAATCAGATGCCCTTGGGCTCTTCTAGCATGAGACAGGACATATGGAGATATTACTGGTGCCCGCTCTAGCAAATAGATGATGAACGGGAAGATAGTGATAGTGATTAGGGTACTAAGGACTATAATATAAAGGCTGTTCTTTCTAGCAAAAGTCAGTAGGACTGCCTTTGGTTTCAGATCTATGTTAAGTTTCAAAATCAAACAGGCACCTGATCTTCTTGGGCTTCCTCACATACTGCCATGTATCTCCCCAACTCCAGCTGTTTCCTAAGGAGCTTTTGCTGGTACTCCTCTGTTGGATGACAGGGCCTAGCTAGTTTGGGATCTTTGCTATTTAATCTACTTATAGTTTAAGCTATTTATATGTTCTTAGCCAGAGTTCATGCTAATAAGATCTCTCTTCTGTGTAAACACTGATGGAGGGTGTGGCAATTACAGGAGCCATTTTGACTCTGAATTAATAACTTCTGAAATATTATTATAATCTCTACTATGATTCTCTACTATGAATTCAATATGATTACTATATTGGGCACAATTCCTCGTAATACCCACTGGTCCCAGTGTGGGACAGTTAGAATTTACCAGGAGACCACCACCCTGGCTACACTGAGACTACAGTTTAAGATTAAAGGAAGGATCATATTACTTTGCCCTCAAGCAAGTGAGCATGGCCCTTTCAGTAAACAGAGAACAAAACACTCAGAATCACCCTGGTGCAGAATAAAAAATAAGAAGGACCTTGTGGGTACGATCTAGATTACATGAAATCCGTGAAATGATGTGCTTCTCCCCATGAATATACATCCATTAAGATGTATTTCTTTAAACTAGCTCTCTCTCTCTCTCTCCCCTGCCCCCGCCAGTGTTTTGGCATATGAGGTAAGAGGAAGGGACTAGGCCCTGGCATAATCATTTGTTTAGCGCTGCTGAAGCAGTTGTGGCACCACCCTACATCTACAACTAAAACCTGATTTGTTGATCTCTGTTGGGGCTACCCTCCCTAAGAAAGGATCATGGCTTTTGGGTATACTTAAGGGGACTGACTTGAGGTAGAGCTATAAACTCTTGTGGGAGACTTGGGCCCCAGTGCATGGTCAGAGTTCTGACCAAGAGCTAGAGGTCTGGGGAATCCCATTATCTTAGACTGTAGTGACAAGACTTGTTTTATTATAGAGAATTAGTAAAAGCCTTTTGGAACTGAGCTGGACTCGTGAGTTTTCATTCATTCCTCACCAGTCTTGAAAATAGAAGGGAACTCATTTCCTGATATTGTAGGGGACCCCAGTGGCTCTCTGACACCCTTCTACCCAAATTGCTTTACTCCCAAAGATAGATGTAGTTTCGGGCTCCTCTGAAAGCCACATGGCCTTACACCTTTCAGTTGTTTACAGAACTTTAATAGAAATCTATTTTTTCAGAATCAGAGATGTTTGGGGATGGTGGTTTTGGGGCCCCACTCAGTAGTGTTCAGTACCAACTCCTGGCTCTCTACTCAGGAGTAATCCCTGATAGTGCTTGGGGTAACATATGTGGTGTTGGGAATTGGAACCAGGGTTAGCCACGTCAGGTCACATACAAAGTCTCTCTGACCCCAGAATCAGTATTTATTCTAGTTGACCTTGGTTGAGAAGTGTGCTCACCCTCAATGGTTTTAGTAGTTATGTTTTTGTTAGAACCAAACTGATAAGTTTCCCTTCTTGGAAATAAGAACCCACATCTCACTGGGTGACTTGCCTAACCCTAGGTAAACACCACATTGAATATTTAGCAATTTCGGTTTTAAAGCTGCGGAGATAGGGGAGGAGTGCAAGGCAATCAATCCCCAGTTCCCAGAAAGTAATGACACTCTTCATGTACTTTTCTTAGATAATGATCATCTTTTACCAAGAGCTGCATGGCTACCCTCAGATATCTCTGTGACCACATCTAGCCACAAAGTTGATCCTTTGTCTAATCTGTCCCAGAGCAACCTAAATCTTATCTTGTGGTGACTAAGCTGAAGAGGAAGTGGAAACATTCAGACAGCATCTTTTTTGGGCAACAATTTTTTTGTGACTGGTGTCTTCGCGCATATGAGCACGAGTCCACATGTGTACACACACACACACACACACACACACGTCAGAGATTTCCAGAGACAAGTTCCATTTTATGTGTTCTGCAGTATTCAAGTACGAAAAGAAAGGAAATTGGTCTTTTATAGCTTTCAAGAAAAAAAAGTGCTTTTTTGTGCTTGTTTATTCTGCATCTAAATCTCATATCATCCAAGAAGAGACAGGGTGTGAATATTTTCAAAGGAATTGAAAAATCTCTTAATTCCAAAGCAATATTCCACCGCATACATGCTGCAAAGACACTGGCTCATGCAGAAAAGAAGGTGTTCATTGTCTGGGTCACCCTTCAGATATTAGGTTTAAATACAGTTGTTTTGTATCATAGTCAGTATGAATTGCATAAAGTCATTTCTGAGACAAATCCTCAATAACTGGAGAAATAAAATGCTGTCCTCTGATAAATGGCTCCTGGGAAATTATACCAAGAAGATATGAGAACCCTGACCCTATATTAAGGCAGATTTTAGAAGTGTATTCAAATACATATTCATCATTCACCTAAATTGTTATAGAAAGGTTTGATTTTAATACATACAGATGCACACAAGCATACTTATACATCCCACTAACATAATAGGACATAATAATAATAATGTATATATCTATTTAGTGTGTGTATATATATATGTATATATATAAAACAAAGCATTTGTATAAAAAACAGAGAAGGTAGAAAACATTTATACACATCATACTTAACTTTGTGACTACTTTTAGAACTTTCTTAGATATAAATATGTCCATTTGTAATTCTTCTTTCTGCTAACTCTCCAGAAGTTAGCAAGTTTCTTTGCTTAATTGTCTTTAAAGTAACTAAACCCCCTTTTTTAAGAGAGTTAGAACTTTCCTATAGCAATCTCTAAATCAACAGATTAACTTCTAAGATTGTGTTGTCATCGAGGACAGAAAGATGAGAGCAGATTTCCGGGGGCCTCAGGCTCAGTGTTTACTCGATTCTAAGAATCTTGATTTTGGAGACAAACAAAATGTCACTTTGGTCTTGGTGACTTCCCTTTGCTTCTCACAGGTCCACTCAATCTTTGGAATTAATCTGCCAATCTTAAGGGACTGTGTGTTTGAGCAAAACAGTTAGACTGAAAGTGGGTAATGGTAAAAAAGGATTAAAATCAATACATCTCTGGTGACAACATACTCAGCTTGATTAAATATATTTTGATAAATGCTCTGTGTAATTCAGTGTGTATAATAAAAATAGGAGGAAAATTATTTTCTCCGTTGGGAAGAAGAGATTCCCTCTGTGGAATATTCTGGAAGTAAAATCATGAGGCCAAAGGTAGAGAGAAAATAGCAACTTCTATTTCATTTCAAACAATTTCTTTAAAGATTTCATATTTTCTCTCCATACACAAACCTCTTCAGTAATCTGAAATGTCTGTGAAATCTTTAGATTGCCTCATTCAACTTCTATTGCAAGAAATGTCAAACTGTATATTTTGAGATCTAAAATCTGGTCTCATTCAGCCTCGATTAAGAAGGAGCTCATACCACTTGTGACACCCGAAGGACATTAACACTAAGTGAAGTAAACCAGTCATAGTAAAAACAAATACTAATATCTAGTGGTTCTGGGAGATGGCACAGATTGTGGAACATACCTAACATATGCAAAGCCCTGCGTTTTTTTAATTAAAATTTTATTATACCACCATGAGATATACAATTACAATTTTGTTCATGTTTGGAGGTTTCGGTCACATAGTGTTTCAGCACCCGCCCTCCACCAGTGCCCATTTCCCACCACCAATGTCCCCAATTCCTCTCTCCCTCCCATAGCCTGCCTAAATGGCAGGTTCTTTATCTCTTCTTTTCTCCTTCTCTCTCTCCTTTCCTTCTCCTACACATTGTGGGTTGCACTACATACACTTGGAAGCCATCACGTGCATTTTTTTTGCCTGTATTTAATGCTCAGTTCTATGTTGGTATCATCCCTTTCGACATTTAATCGCTACATGTTCCCTTCTCTGTCTTACCTAACTTCTGACTCCCTCACGTTTGAGGTAATTTCCACTTTTGGTAAGACCACCTGATATATTTATGTCATGCAAATAAATGCAGTCACTCTAAAACCCTGCGTTTTATCCCTGGCACCACGGTCCTTACATCACCACTGTTGGGTGTGAACCTGATGATCCCACAGTGATAACACACTACCCTAACACTGCTGATTTGCCAGAGAACAGCATTGTGGGAGGGGCCTGCAAATAGCCTGAATACTATGAGAAGAGACTCATTGGAAATGGTTTTGGTGACTGGCTGCTATGACTGTCTAGGAAGAGCTAGGCAGAGGACATATGAGTCACCAACCAATAATCGCCATTAGACATCACATCAAATGAATAGAATTGCATGGCTTAAGACCTGAGGTTCAAATAGAATCTCTTGTTTCTTCCTGAATCTGAATCTTTGGATCTTAGTACCACCCTCTAGGATATATAGAGGAAAGAAACACAAAGATAAAGGAAACAAGATGATAAATGACTTGAGTTATTTCCTTAGATACTTGCATAAAGAATGAGAGAATGAGAGAGAGAGAGAGAGAAAGAGAAAGAGAGAGTTGAGTCCACTTCCCCCACCTCTTCATCATTCCCCTAACCCAGGAGTATAGAAAAGGAAGAGCCGTTCCAAAGATAGTAGCACTGCCTTCTTATCATAAAGTCTTAGCTGTGGTCCAGACTGACTCAGATTAGCAGCTTTTCTTGGTTGGCAAAAAGCCTGGGGTGAGTTCAGATAACAGGGAGCAAGCTTCTGAAAATCCCTTTCTCCTGTACAGAAAGTGCATCCGTCCTAGTTGTAACCTGAAATTTAGTGAGACCCAATGCCAGGAATGAAGTGAAAAATGATAAGAAACCATGAATTAATATGCCATCTTTAAAATTAAGCCATAGCAGTCACATTGGGTCAAAGATGCCCTAACTGTTGCTGAACTTAATAGCAATTGTCCATTTGTAAGTTTGGAGCATCTATGTCACAGATATTTGCATTGGCATTAAAATAATTATAGATTCATATTTATAGTAAGTAAAGCATTAGAAGGAACTTGGAATCAATTATTGCTTTTGTTTTTTGCAGAGGCAAGGAGACTGATATTCCAAGAGTTAATGGGCAGGAATGGAGCTTAAGTCATTTTTACCTCTGTCTCGGGTGAAAGATCTCTGTAGAGTCTAAGAAGTTGTACAAAGATGAAGAATTAATATTTAATTCTTCATCTTCATCCTGGCTACAAGTTTAAACCTACAGTAAGTCCAACCGCCAAACTGAGGTGCTGTGTCCCTTGCTGTTTTATTCCACTGCCTCTGGAGGTTTCAAAATTTCCATCTTTGGGTATTATCCTGACATCCCTGTGACTTTGTTTCCAGATTGGTAATCCCACTGAATGCTAGACTCAAAGTACCATTACTAAAGAGAAAGAGGTCCGCGACTCCATTTGCCATGTAGGATGAGGTTTTTCACTTTCCATGGGATAAGAATAAACTGAAAATAAGTGTAGTGATTTTGAGGGGGAGAAAGCAAAAAAATGCTAGTATTAAATTAAGGTGTGTGTGTGTGTGTGTGTGTGTGTGTGTGTGTGTGTGTGTGCGGCTCACATGCATGTGTGCACTCACGTGCTGTATTCTGGGGCTACTCTTGGCTCTATGCTTGGGAGCAACCCCTTGTGGTATTCAGGGAATCATATGGGTCAGAGATCAAATCATTCAGGGTCAGTGTCAAGGTCAGCAGTATGCACAGCAAGTACCTTACCCCTGTGCTATCGCTCCACTGTCTCTCAGACACATAATTAAGGAGTCTTAAAGGCATTACTTCATGGGGTAAAATTAGACATTGGCACTGATCGACCACTGCTGTTGCTCACATTGCAGTCTTGGAAAATCACTTGCAGTCAGAAAAAAAAAAATCACTCCACAGAGATTGCACAGGGCCTGTAGTATGCTCATGAGTACAATTAATAGCTGAACTTCTGAGGAAGGATGTCAATCTTCCTGCAATGTCTCCCTACACTCAGGGCTGAGAGAAGATAAAAGTCAGTGTCATTCTTTCTCTGCTGTTTCCTTCGCAGAGGAAGAAGCTGAAGAAGTTTAGGGAGGTTAGGTTGCAGGTCCAATGTTATGAGCTTCTAAAGGGTAAGAGAACAGTTGAACCCAGATTTTTTGCACAGCTGTAGCCTCACACCAGGGAGGGTTTAATGCATTTTGAAGCTCTCACTTAAGTATATTTGAAAATGAGTGAAAAATGAATGGGATAATAAGAGAAATAATATACAATTGTCCAGAGTTTGAGAACCTAAAGGAAAGAGAGAGCGATACATTGACTTCAAAGAAAAACCAAGTCTTACCCTGTCACTATCTCTTATCACCAGGCACAGATAAACTTCAATGACAGTTTCCTTTTTTTGACAGTGTCACCAGAGAGGGATTTAATGCCAGGACCATAAATGAGTGGAGCATAAAAAACCTCAAACAAACACACAGACCCCCAATAAGAATTTAAAGTCCTGTCAGCCTGACCAGAAGCAATTAAGTGAAATGCAGACAGTTCTCAAGTACATAGAAATAGCTTTTGTTTCACAATTTCTACCAACAATTCCAAAATATCTGGACTTCTAGGAAACAGAGAAGTTAGCAAATTTCCAAGGCATGAACTGTCATTTCTTAGTATTATTAGAGCACGGTCTGACTCGCTCATCTTACTGAAACATTTGCCTTCGCCAGGATACTTTTCCTGGTAATGATTCTTAATGCATCTGCTTGAAGTTGATACATATTTTTGGGTAGTACTATCTTGTTGTCAGAAAAAGAAAAATTTGGGGTCCAGCTGCTTAAGCTCGGTGCTTAGCTTTCCTCTGCTCCCACCTCTTGGATCCTTGGTCATGCAACCGGCACCTGAGTCAATTAGTACAACAACCTCTTCAAAGTTGTTCTTATTGAAGACTCTGGTGTTTGGAAAGAAGTAATGGCTTAATTTGTTTGAAATTAATTTTAATATCTCATTGGGATAGAGTTTGCAATAAGAAGCATCCAAGTTGATGGGAAGACAATAAAGGCACAGATATGGTACAGCAGGGCAAGAGTGACACAGAATGATTACTTCAGCATGCTACCATGGAGCTGTAGGTGCCTTACTGGCTTATGCCATTGTTAATATCTCACATAAATGTCGAGCAATGCTGAAAGGATTAAGAGATCACGCTGACAGTAACAGTGTCATCATGCTTGTGGGTAATAAGCGTGATGTGCATCTTCTCAGTTCCTACAGATGCAGGAAAGAATGGTTTGTCATTTATTGAGACATCTGCTCTAAACTCTACAAATGTAGAAGCTGCTTTTCAGACAATTCTAAGAGAGATGCTTCATTGTTTCCCAGAAGCAAATGTCAGACAATCATGAGAATGACATGTCTCCAAGCAACAATGTGCCACCAACTGCTGAAAACAAGCCAAGGTGCAGAGCTCTCAGAACATATAGAATACCTGTCTTCCCCTGCTCCAGGACTGTCGGGCGCTCCGCGGGGTCCCCGACAGTGCCGGGAAGCGAGTTCCCTTCTACCTCCGAAGCCGGCGAGGAATGGATGAACACTCAGGGATCCGATGAGGTTTTAAAAGACTTTACTTATCACAGGTTCAGGCATACAAATCAGCAAAAGGAAAAACCCGATGCTTAGGATTCCAGGCTAGAACCCCAGCCACGTGTAGGCCAAGATGGCGACCACCACGTGTGAATCTTCCAAGGGGAATAAACGCTCACAAGGCGAAATGCCACCGGGAAGAAGAAGCCTGGGAGAGCGGGGAACCGGCTAGTTTATACCCCCGCAACTCAGACCTTCCTCCCATTGTTATGGGAAGCAGGGAGGGTCCAATGCCCTCTGGTAGTCCCTCCCTGCATCTCACCTAGGGCCTTTACTGTGCTAATGTTTTGAGCCGGAATGCCTTTGAAATGTAGAGAAGGGGGTTTCTGAGATGGCATGTCACTGTACCAAAGATCAACACCAATGCCAGTTAAATATTTCTCAAGCCTTCACAAGTCTCCTCTACTTCATTGTAGTTTTATATTTTATCAGGGAGCCATGCTTGTTTGTTTGGAAGCAAACAGCATTTCTCTCTGGTCTAATTACTTAGGTGTCCTTACGTGGCCAGGCTAATATGCTGGTAAGATCTAGCTAGTCCCACGATGATTGTGATAGCATGGGAGAATATTTATACCAGCTAGTACAGCATACATGGTCAGATAAACTGCCACATTTAGACTACCCCCTTATCTACGGAGTGATTTTCGGGAGGCAATCCAGAGCAGATGCAGTGGCCCTTAGGAGTCCTGCAACACAGGACTATGTATAGTCCATTTTCAAGTCTGAGATTTAAATGTGTTTATAATTCTTGTGGTCCAATTGGGCTACACTAGCACGTGATAGGGTCAAATGGGAATGTTACTGGTGCCCGCTCAAGCAAATTGATGAATAACAGGATGTCAAGTGATCAAGATAATTCTTGTGGTCAAGATAAGGAAAAAAATAGTTGGACACACACACACACACACACACACACACACAATGAACCTGGCTATGGCCTAGGTACCATTAGAAAAGAAGACGGGTGATGAAGGTCACCCTCACCAATGCAGACAGGCATCTTTCAATGCATTAAAGCCTGCATAAGACAGAAAGGTAGAGGAAGGTGACTTTATTGTCTGTTTGAGCTGCACAAGTCTCTTTGAGTCTTAGTACTGGAACTTGCACCACTGACTGACTGCCTAGGCTCTTCGAACTTGTCTGATCCTGGTTGTCTGATCCACTGATATTCCTGGTTGTTTGGTGTACAGAGACAGATGGCCTAGGTATAGAGGATATGAATATAAGACAGAACACTGGATAACTTTCATGGAGTTTTGAGTCTTGGAGGGAAGCATTTAAGAAAACAAGGATCTTAATATTTGCAATGAAGTAGACACTGAAAAGAAGGAAATACAAGGTGCCAGTGGAATAATTAAAAATAAATGAAATAAGGGGGTATCTAACTAAGGTTTGGAAGGTCAGCAGAAGGCTTTGTAGAATGCCATATAACTGAAGGATGAGTAGGAACACATCTGTCAGTGTTCTCCAGAGAGGCAGGCCCAACCAGAAGCATGTGGGGATATAAATGTGAACATTTATTGTAAAAATTGGTTTACACAGTTATGGAGGCAATAAGTTCTACCATCTGTGTCTGTCTGCATTGGCAAGGGTGACCTTCTTCTTCACCTATTTTCTGTTTCCAATGGTAATTGCTTTGGGAAACACTCTAACAACATACCTTTGATATCCAGAGATAGTCCTATACCAGCTCTCTGAACATCCCCTGGTTCAGTGAAGTCGCCACATATAATAACCAATGTGGATCATGTATTCTTAGCAGATGAAGCAAATAGTCTAAGGGACATTAGTCAGAAAAATTGGGGAACTTAAAGAGATGACATTTGGATGGTCTCTTGAGAGTCACTGTTTTTGGAGTGGTGGGTGGGGGCTATATTTACATGTCACATTAAGGAGTTAGACTTTATCCTTCAGAATATGGGAAACCACTGAACAGAAGATGATCCTTCATGTATTTTAGGAAGATCATTATTCAGTACTTATGTGCTTCAGAATGATCTATCTGGTGACTTTTATCATGATACCCAGGATGGGAACAAGACCGGAAGCAAGAAAATCAGTTGTAGAGCTGGAGAGATGTCTCAGTGAGCTGAGCATGCACTTGGTATGCAGGAGGCTGGGTTCCACCCCTGAGCACAGAGCCAGGAGTAACTCCTGAGTACCACTGAGTGTAACCCAGAAGTAAAAATAATAAACTAGTGGTAATAGTAGTCATTCAGGCTTGAGATGGAGACAACAAGTTGATGGTCTCACCAGGAGGAGAAAAGTAGACTTTTCTCCACTTTCAGATTCAGAATTTATTAAGAGATGGATTGAATTGATAGAAACTTGACATAGATTAAGCATGTGGAATAAAGTGGGGAAGCAGTTAAGGATGGCTCTCAGGTTTCTGGGGTGCCTTGATGGGGGGTCAAAAAAAGTAGGATTCAGAGAGACGGTGCAGAGTTCCACTGGGGAGTTGCTGAAGAAGTGTGGGTGTTCCAGCAGAGCTGTTCAGTACAAAGTAAGGTAGGCCGGGGGTGCAGTTCAAAGGGTGCTATGTGATGTGACCAGCTATATTGCACATAGCTGGTGTGGGTTCAATCCCTAGCATCATATATGGTTTCACAAGCACTGCCATGAGTGATCCTTGATCACAGCTGGGTGACCAAAAATTTTTAAAGGGGGTAGCATACATGCCTAGCATGTGTAGGGCTCAAGCCTGGTCCCCAGTTTGATGCCTTAGTGGATCCAATAGCTGTTGAGTTGTACCTGGTGTTCCCCACCACCTGGGCCCCCCACCAGCATACACACCAGGTCTCTGCAGCCCTGCACACTGGGACATATTATGGGGCCAAGGCCTGTTTGGCCAGACGTGGACCTGCCCCTGAGCACTGCCAGAAGGGGCTTGATCAGAAGGCGATAGAATGAAAAACATTGGTTAGAATCTCAGGAGATACATCTGAACGAGCTATGAATTGGAGACTGGTTGGCGAGTGGCTGGCAGTTGAAGCAAAGGCTGAAATCACTTTGGTAAGGTCAGCTCTAGTTGTCCTCAGAGAGGGTCTGGAAACTCCCATATTTTTTTAAATGAATCTCCCCAGTTCATTGAAGTGAAAGATGCAGCTCATCTCTCGATCTAAACAGTCAAGATCATCTTATCTGTGCTCAAGGTCATGAAGGGCCAAGCAGTGACAGAGCTCACTCCTGGATCCTGCCCAGTTCTCTTTCTGTGCCACTGTTTCTCTTTCTAGAAGAGATTTCTTCTGTGAGAAGCAAGGGCACTGCCTTTCTTATCATGAGATGTTGCACGTCTCCCCTCCTCCACCCTGTCACGCTTGCCCTCCCGTGCTGGCTTCGGCACAGTTTCATGCTGCCCTGCTCCAGGGCATTGGGCCTTTGAAGTATTCAGACACTGCACTTCATGGTTGAGAGATAGCCCAACCGGCAATCCGAGTTTCATGGTGATGAGTAACCTGGAGAGAATCTGGTAAATTGAAAAAGGGAGGAGAAAAATTCTGCTGATCTGGGAAGTCAGAGAACAGAGAGAGGAAATTAAAAAATGGAGAACATTTGGTCTTTGTTTGGTTTTCTGAGTAGTTAAAAATTCCTTATTGGGTGAGGGTAACTTCCAGGAGTCTGGGGTTTACTTGTGATACTTGAAAAACCACGTTGATGGTTCAGCGTCAGTGACCGAGGATGGTGTGTTGCCCAAACCCCGTGATACCAAGCCCACCTGACAGGCCGTGATGAGACCCGGTTGATCACATGCAAGAATGTACTTCCACCCCTGTACCATCTCTGTGGCGCACTTTTTTATCATCTCCTTTCTTAACTTCTCTTCTGTTCCCTGTTTTTGCCGCTGTTATAGCTGTGAGCTCACATGTGATTGTGGTGTGTTCATCAGTCACATACTTGAAGTTACAGTGCTGACATACAGCTGGAAAACTCACGATCTACTGAGAGACCAGTGGTCCCAAACAGCCGAGACCCTGAGACCATACTCTGCAAATGTGGGAAGAACCAGGGATTGATTGTCGCTTTCACCATCAGGAGAGCTCAGGTACCCCAGGACCACAGGACCCAGCCAGTTCTAGGTGTCCTTGGGTCCTTGCATTAAACTGCCAGCCTGTAATTGAGAATTGCTGGCCTGATCCTGGGGCTCTCCGAGCTCCCCAACCCCACCCCTCAGGGAAGAGTAAATAAATGAATAAAACTGGGGGACTTCTCTGATAGAAGTTGGAACCCTGAGGCCAAGCCAGCCTTCTGCAGATGAAAGAACTCACCTAAGCCCTTTGTTCAAGAACTTGAAGGATTCTTGGCCGGCCCTGGGAACCAGTCAGAGCTCTGAGTCATTGCGGGGATGCTAGACTAGATCTTCTGTTCATTTTGCTCCAAAGGTAATAAATGCCTCACTGCCTTCTTCCAGTCCTGCCTTTTCTTTACTTAGAACCAAAATGACAGGGTCTGCATTATTTTGGTTGTAGGGAGTAAGTAAAGGGAGGTGGTTTTATCCTGGAGCAGCCTTCTGCATTCTGGCTCGATTGGCTTGGTTCAGAGAGTCTGGCTCCCAGGCACCCCTCTGGGTATGTGTGTGTGGGGGGGATGGGGGAGGCAGGGAGGGGAGAGTGTTGATCCCAAAGATTGTGCGGGAGCTCTTGGTCAGAGGTGTAGGACAAAGATGCCTCGAAGCAGCTGGAGGTCCTCCCCAGTGCCAAGAAGGTTAGCGAGGCTCCTAGTAACTTAGCATAATGGAGGCTTTTTCTGGGAAGGCACTTTTGGGAATCAGCTTCCAAGCTATCTCCTCACTCAGCTCTCTTTATCCGCCCTCGGTGATTAGCCTTTAGGGAAATGCAAGGAACTGCTCGATCAAGGCTTTTCCTAGAAAAACCCTTGATGGGCTCATTATGGAAGACTGAGCTGTTTTTGTTTTCTCTGATTATCATAGTGTCCTGTTTCCCAAGGCTAATGTGGCCTTGGATCTTTCAGTGAACTCAGCTAGTCAGGAAAGCTCTCCGCCTTTTGCAGTTGAACCCAGACCCTTCATTGAGGGTGTACACATGTCACTGCCCTTAAGGAAGAGACACTTCATTTTTCACCTTCAAGGGAGTTCAGGCTATTTCCTTTGTGTTTTTCTGCCAGTGTGAACAGGAAAAACATTAGTCTTTAAGGATTTCTTTAGTGTTCCTTGAAAGCTGGCTGGGAGGTGGCGGATGGGGAGGGGGTGGGGAGCCAGCCCGGAAATTATATAACAGTGAAGCCCATTTAAAGTGACAGCATGTTTCTGTGGGGCTGTGGGTTTCATTGATCTGGTTTTTAAAACCAATTATAAAGAAAATGATTCTGTGAAGAAACCAGACAAGCACCCCCTCCCCTTTCCTACTTTCTGTTCTTTCCTAGAGAGCACAGTTCCTAGGATATTGATTAAAAAATACAAAGTCTCTTTCAGGGAAAATAAGAGAAAAAAAGTCATTTTCATTAACCTCAGATAGTCACAGCACATATAATCTTATTTAAATTCAAGAGAGAAAAGCTTTCAAAAGCAACTGTTTGTTTGGACTTAAAGGGGTTATAAATATTCTGCTATTTCTTCTTCACTATGGGCAGCACCTTTGAAATAGCTGGAGACTAACCTTAGACAATCACTCCAGGTGTTATCCCAGCTGACCTTCACGTGACCTTGATTTTTCTTTCCTTTCTTCCCATTTCAGAGATGAGGTAACTGAGGCTTAAGGAGGCTGTGACTTGCCTGGCTCCCTAAAGCCCACCCTGAGATCTTGTCTGCTGCTCTCTTTCCTTCTCCCTTTCCCCACAGCAGAGCATCTAACCATTTTCCCTTCCAAGAGGTCTGTGAGGGGCTGTGTGGACAGTCACAGGGGTGGTAGCAAAGCGGGCAGTAAAGGTGCTTCTGTTATCTGGAGGTCAGAAGCCAAAGTCGCCGCATGCTCCAATCACGGACTCCTTCACCCGCTGTCCCCCACCCCTATTTCTAGACCCCAACTGTACAGTACTGAGGCTGAGCCAGGTGTCCACTCTGGACTGGCAGCCCAGAGATATCCTCACCTCTGGGCATTGCCTTATTTCCTCACCTCTGGGCAGTGCCTCATCACTGCCCAGTGGTAGGCTTGGCAAGTGTTAAAGCCACTTTCCAGAATGCCCTATGGCAGTGGCCAAATGTCCCCTGCAGGAGTTTACTGCAGGGCCTGCAGCGACAGAGCTGATTGTTTTCTAATTTATAGTCACAGGGCGCCTGTCTTCATTCAGCAGTGAGCCTGCTGGCAGCCTTTGCCCTGGGCGGAAGCCGCTGGCCAGAGGCTACAGCCCCGTGGTAGCTGGGGGATGGCCATCGCTCAGTGGCACCAGGGAATAGGCTAATCACACATGGTCTTCCCTTCCGACCCATCCGTCAGCATGGTCCCGGCCCGAAGACGGTCTATTGAACATTTCCAGGAACAGCCCTGCCAAGGCCATCAACTGCTTTCTTGGAAATCCACTCAGTCAGGATGGCGGGCCTCCAGCAGGGAGAGCAGAAAGCCTGGCCTGGACTCGGCAGCACTGGGCCTGGCTGCTGCCCTGCCTGGCATAGCTCTCCCTGGCTTCAGAGCTGAGCCCTGCCTCTTAGAATCATTCTAGAATGTTCTTAGTGAGGTGAGAAGGTTCGAGGTGCCTTTCAGTGAGCTGCTGTAGACAGGAAAGCCGAGAAATGTAATTGTTAGGGAGACGCAACCTCCTCAAGCTCTGGTGGAGCCTAGGCCCGAAGGAAGCTTTGTTCCCAAAAGAGTCCATGGTACATCAAAGAGGTGTTTGTGTGGGGAGGTGGGGCAGGGGAGGGGGGCATTTCAACCCAGAGGGGGGGCTCTGCTACCTCATTCCCTCTGAAGAGAGAACAAAGATGTGCTCGTGATTTGTGTTTTGATTTGGCAGAGGTTGGCTTTTGTTGTGGTCATTTTGTTTTTCTGGGCATCCCAGGATGATAACTCAGGAATCACTCCTGGTGGTGTTTGGGGAACCATATGGCATGCTGGGGAGCGAATCTGGGTCAGCCATGTTTAAGGCAAGCACCTTTTCTGAAGCTCTGGCTCCAAAGATGTGCTCTTAAAGAAAAGCACTTTTACTTCATCTTGCTTCTGCTCCTACCCAGGCTTTTCCGCTATGACTCCTGGCCTTCCTGTTGAAATGTTGGCCGGTAGGGGAGACCTGCTAGCCTTTAACCTCTGCAATGGCTGACTTTGGCGGGTGGGGGTCGGGAGGTTGCAGGGGCGCTCTTAAGGAAACCAGTTGCCCCCCAAAGAAATGGTCCTGAAAACTGAGAGATCCAAACCTCCTTCCTGTCTGGGGTATTCCAGGAAAGATGGTGATTCACCTTCTTTCAAAGATAAAAGAGTCAGAGTTGATCACAGAACAGGTGTGGGGAGCTTCGAATTTCCAAGAGTCTCTGACTCACAGAACAATCATCATTTGAGGCCGGCACCGAGCTCCCAGCTACGACTGGACCCCTGGCTACATTTACATTTCAGGGAAATCACAAATAATTTTTGCTGGTATAAGTGTGTCCCAATTATTATTTTCTCTTTATCTGAAATTCAACTTCACCTGGGTGTTAGATGTTTTTGTTAAGCTGCTCTAGCTGGAGGATAAGCTTGACCTAGTTGTTAAATTTGCAGAGAATATCACTGTACACTCCACACACACGAGAGAGGCCTTATTAATTAGCCCAGTAAGGGAAGGCAGAGAAGGAGGGAGGCATGGGGAGAGAGAGGAAGAGAGTGACGGAGACACAGAGACAGACTGAGAAGATTCAGTCTAATCTCTCCAGCTTTGAGGGCTGGAGAGATAATATAGTGGGTAAGGCTCTAGCCTGGCATGTGGTGGGCCCAGGATGGGTTTCTGGCACCTCATGGTCTCCGACACTGCCCGGAGTGGTCTTTATTCTCAAATCCAGGAGTAAGCTCTGGGCACTGCTGGGTGTGCCCACTCTCCTCCCAACACCACCACCACCACCACCAAAAAGAAAGGAGATCTAGGTAAAAGAGGAGCAGTAAATACTAAGAAATACAAAAATAGAACATTTTTGAAGGTTCTAAAATGTTGGATTAATTATGATGCATTGTGACCCATCCACGACATTGTATCTCCTGAGAAGTCTACTGTACTGACACTGAACACTGTTCTGTGACACTCTTCAGTGGCCATTGGGGAGAAAGGAGTCCCCAAGCTGTGGTGGCAGGATGCAGGTCTGTCTCTCCTGGGGTTCAGGCAGACATGTAAGGCTTAGCCAACCCCTGGGCATCGTCCCTCCTCCTGCCTCCCTCACTGCTGTCATTTGTGGATTAGGATTTTCAAAGAAGTCGATCCTTAAATAATAAAACAGAGCTGGTTGCTATGGTCCTTGGAACTTTCGGGTGTTGATGGTTTAGAAAATCCTTCCTCTCTCTTTTTTTGCCTCAGGGTGAGGACCGTGTGTGCATGCAGACAGCAAGAGTTTTTCATGAGACCCTCATTTTGTTACCCACAGATTGGGATCATGTTGAATTCGGCCCAGGGAGAGTCATCTCGGTCAGCTCCCAGGAGGATGAGGGCTGGAAGCAAGAGTAGAAGCCTGTGTGGTAAAGGTTGGGGTGGGGTGAGGACAGGAAGAAGCCTTTGCTGAGAGTCAGCCAGCCTGTTTTTACTGAGGAATGGAAATGCTCTTTTGGACCCATATTTGTACTACAGGTGTATGGAAGAGATTGACCAAATCTGCTCAGATATTAGCATCAGGAAAATGGCTAATATGACTGAGTATTTAATATGGACCAGGCATGTAGGAAGTTTTGTAGGCTTTAATCCAATAGACCCTCAACAACTACCTCACGTCAGTACTATTATTCTTCATTTTGTTGCTTCCTTCATTTTTTTTAAAGCTCTGGATTTAGGCTTTAAAAAAATTTTTTTTACATTATTTAAACACCATGGTTTGCAAAGTTCTTCATAATACAGTTGATACAGGTTCTCAATGTTCCAATACCAACCCTGTCACCACTGTCCCCATTTTGCCAACCACCCGCTAAAGCTTCGTCCTTTTAGCAGACACATAATAGTTTTTTTATGTTGCTTGTTACAACCAAATGACTTAGGGATTTACCAAAAATACTTCAGTAGAAAAAAATTTGTGAAAATTATATCTCATCCTGAGGTTCTTAAGCCTTTGAGAATTTACAAGATTGCTCATCACTTGTTGAGCCTTCTGGTATTGTTTTTGTTGGGTTTAATTGACTTTTATGTCACTGTCCCATCTAATTTGGTGTGTTCCCACTGAAATTTCAGTACTGTGGATTCTGGAAGTGTCCGTGGCCCGAAGGTCCAGAAACTTGAAGCTCTGTAGAACTGGGATGAGTCTGCAGAGATCCTTAGTGAAGTCTTGGAGTTGGGCTGTTGTGCAAAGAGTGGGGTGTGGAAGCGCCTGTGGGCCTTCAGCAGGGTAGGGCCTTGGCCTGGCCACCTCCCTAGGGTGTTCCAGAGTTTTCAGCTGGGAGACTGCTGTGTCCATGAATTTCAGCTGCTTCTTTTGCAGACTTGGCTTTCATCCTCCCAGAGATTTAGTGTGTGAATCTGAAGAGCAGAGCCAGTGGGTGAGTTGTCACGGTGGCAGCTATGGGGGTGGTTGCTGCTACATTCCTTAATTGTTGTTAAATGTAGGTTTCTGTTTATTTTATGCTAAGTTTATTCTCAGGCCATAAGCTTTTGCTTCTTCTGTTTCTTCTGTGATATCCTTTTCTTCTGTGCAATGTCCTCTTAGGTTTGGGAACAATCTGCTCTTGTTCAGTCAGCATCATCTCAGCGTGGCAAAGATCTAATAGAAGGCTAATCTGCCCATGAGCCCTGAAAGTTCTGTGGCACATCTGGGGTGCTTTGTTCACTTGGATATGTTCGAGGACCAGAGAATCTACATCTAAATACTCAAGTTCAGCACTACTCTCTGCATTGTTAAACACGTGCAGTAAAAATTCAGCACTCCTTTTTGGACCAACAACCCTGCTGTTCCCTTAATTTAAGAGAAAAATTTTCTTTTTTATTTCCTTTTTGAGTCACACCTAGTAATGCTCGGGAATTACTCCTGGTGGTACCCAGGGGACCATATGGGATGCCAGGATTTGAACATTGGTCAGTTGTGTGCAAGGCAAATGCCCTACCAGCTGTGTTGTCGCTCTGGCCCCCTAAGATAAAAATTTCACTACAAAAAATGTTGTCTCAAAGTCAGTTGACTAGCAGGTGTTGAGTTGAGACTTGTTTCTGGCCTCTTTCTGTCTCGGCTCAGGTTTCATCTGCATCCCTCCAGTCCGACTGGGGGTTCAAATCTTATTAATAGTTCCATTAGTTTCATTAGGTTACTCATTGGCTCTGTGGCTTCGACTAAGTTCATTTTTCTGTGCATCTGTTTCATTACCTACAACGTGAGAATTAAAATAGTGTCTAGTTCATGGAGTTATGAAGATTTGATAAATTTAAAGAGTCGAGTACTTAGAACCTAATGCTTCTTTTATTTCATCTAGTTTTCTAATACTTTATTGACATAGTTAATATTATAATATGTATTTATTATATACAAGGAAACTAAGATAGAGAGGGCTAATGAACCTGTTTAAGGGGAAACCTGAGATTCATATCCAGACAGACCGAGTCTGTAGCCCATACTTATAATTCTCCTTTTTCCTCTACACTTTTCTATGCTCTCCTCAAGACTTTACTTTTCACAACTGGAACATTGTGCCCACAACCTTTATTTTTTTTTACCTTGCAAACAAGATACAGATCCTTCCTCAAATCTGCCAAGTACTTATCCTTCAGTAGATTCCTTTATTTTTTTCTGAATTCTCTCTCCTTATTAATGTTGATGACTCTAGGAGTTATTATCTAGTGATGCTGGGCTAGGTTAGGGGGCTGTAATAAATATTTCAATTGAAATTGAAATAATTTATCATTACAAAGGTTTGTTTTTCCCTCTGAAAGTCTAGGGAAGCTTCTCCTCATATATTTGTTTGGGGTTTTGAACTGCTTCTACTAGTGACTTAACACAGGCTTTCATGTGAAGACAGAAGTAGCTGCCTAAGTCTAACATTGACAGTTACCTGGTATACTCATAGTCCTCTGGCAGAATAGTGACATGGACCTAACTGCTGCAAAAATGTATATGTGAGGATGGGCGGAGAGGGGATACACATATTTTTCTCTTCCCAGAGTCTTGATAATATCTCTTTCTATGATCAAACTCAGATTGTAGACCAAGTTAAGAATAAACTCCACAACTTTTCAGTCTGCTGGTGGTAGTGGTGGTGGTGGTAATAGTAGTATTTTATTTCTAGGCAATACCTTGGATGAAACTTGGGGTCTCATGCATGCAAGGCCTTAACCAGGTCAAGATAACCCTTTGCTTGTTCATTATGATTATGCATTAATTTGAATTGAGGCATTTTTGTTCATTCAATAAATATTTATTGAATGTTTCTTATTCACCAAACACTTTAAAAACCTGAGTTTATGTCAGTAAGTGAAACAAACAAACCACTATGTTCACAGAATTAGCATTCCAGTAGGGAATGGGAGTAGATAGATAATTAAGCAGGAAAATCATGATGTGATAATATAGTTTGTGTTGGGGTGGACCAATGAGAAAGAACTTGGGAGGGAACCTCCTTATGTGTGTGATGAAGTTTTAAATAGGGTGACTGAAAAGGTCTTTGAGCAGATGTCCTAAAAATACAGGAACTCTGGGGAAGAAGGGTTCTGAGACGAAGGTAGTGGTGAAAAGGTCCTGTGGCAGGAGTGTCCCAACATAATGAAGGGCAGCAGGATGTGAGTGTGTTGAAGTGGAAGAGTTGGAGACACATGAAAAAAATAAAAATGGTAGAACTTATGGACTCTGGAGGGCCTTGTAATCTTTTAAAGGACTTTGTTACTTAGCTGCTGTGGTGCCAGGGGATCTGCCCCAGGACCTCCAAGTGCTTATCGCTTGAACCACATGGTAATTCAAGTACTTTGTCTTTCTTCCTGCTTAAAAACCTTATTGTTGCCTTCCTGATTCCTCCCCAGTCTTCCAATATCAATTTCTTTTCTTTTATTCTGCTGGAGCTGTGTTTCCCAGATTGGACCTGCGTGAGGTCAGCTGAGGGGTTAAATCTAATCACTATGCTCTGGTCCACTCCCAGAATTCTGTGGAAGGGCCTGAGAACATGCAGTTTTAATAGGGTTCCAGGTGGTGCTAATACTGCTGAGCCAAGGGGGCCACTTGAGAACGACTGCTCCTAAGAAACTAGCTCTCCCTTGGTTTTCAGACCTTCCTGCTTTCTTCAACCAAGTTGGCAGGATTTCTGGGCAGCCCCTGCAGCATAATTTGAAAGTCTCATATAAAATGAAAATCCAGGCTCTTGGTTTGCAGAGCAGGAGGAAAGAAGAAGTAAAAATCATGTGTATATCATTGTCATGTGTATATCATTGTGTTCATATCATAAACATACTTTATTGAGACAACATTTCTTTTTAAAAGATTTTATTAGCTATAAAATGTAATGAGAGCAATAGTGCTACGTGAATAATAATACAAAACACTTAATGACCAAAACTACTTTTGAGGCCATAATTTTATACAACATGATCACTTCACTCAATATGCCATGATTGGTCATAAAATGTTTCAAATTTAAAATGTATTTAATTAAATTTTTAGATCACAAAAGTCTAAATATTTAGTGATTTAACTTTAAATTGATGTCAATGAGTAAAGGTTATTTTCTGTTGACAAATGCAAGACCCAAATGCTTTTTGATCATTTAGCTTTGATCATTA
The DNA here is from genome assembly GCA_021461705.1 of Cryptotis parvus. Lineage (NCBI taxonomy): Eukaryota > Metazoa > Chordata > Mammalia > Eulipotyphla > Soricidae > Cryptotis > Cryptotis parvus. The sequence goes on from JAJIBD010027975.1 coordinate 57,204, forward strand.
AGCCCTAATGATGCAAGTGTCACTGAGGTAGAAGCATTGTATAGGCCGTTATAACCCTGGAATATTACCACTCCTCAACAGAATGATTTTGGATGATCTATTTCAGTACATTCAGAGAGGGTGATTCCTGTAATCTGTTTTCTAAAAAAACTTCGACTTTTCATGCAAATCAGTTTTGTGTCTTTGTGAACTTAATAAGTGAATTTACGTTATTTATAAATAATGAAATACTACTTAAAGTTTATAGCTTTATATGTGAATTACATAGAAGGTACAGGGAGATATTATTGTTTTCTCTAGAAAATCATTCCTGTATCTTGTGGCATTCCTACAAGAAATCTAAAGTTACTTCATGATCTTTATCTAAATCAAATTGTGTTTAAGAATTCTAATACTGAATCTTTCAAAAACAAGGAAAATTACATTTCAAATTGTCTTCTTGGGGCTGGAGAGTTAACGTGCTTGCCTTATACACTGCAGACTGCAGTTCCTCGTCCCCAGCACCCAGGCACTGCCAGGAGTAGTGGCTCACTGCAGAGTCAGGAGTAAGCCCTGAGCACCACTTGCTATGGCCCCCAAACCAAAACTGATAATTATAAAACAAAATAATCTTTATTGCTAAATTTTGGTTTATTTGAAGCTTTATATGAAGATAGTTTCCTTCAGGGTAAAATTGGACTATCCCTAAATTCAGTTTCTGCATCTAAGCCTAGTGATACTTGGTTTGCAATATTTGGTTTGGTGTTCAAAGCAAATTCTAGTTTAGAATGTTGGAATCGAAAGTTCTAAAGTCTTGGAAGAATCTGAATCACTGCCTGCTAGATTTCATTGCTATGTCAATGTGTATGAACACCTTATTCTCTAAGAGGCTTTTGAGAGCCTGTGACAGCAGTTCCTGTTCTGGTACTCAGACTAGTATCATCGGTGCAGATGCCTCAGCGAGGCTCTGGGGATACTGGCAATCTATTCTCATTTCCTGTACCCCAGTGTTGCTTCTCCATCAGTGTGGACCCAGGTCCCTGTGCACTGCTGGGACTGCGGATGTGAGCAGACTCACTACTTGGCAGGCCCTGCTTGGGTGCGTTCTAAGCTCTGATGCCTGAACTCTGCCCTCTGTATTAACTCTGCTGTCCCCCTGCCTCGACAGATTCAAAGAGAAAGTGAGGGCTTCCAAGATGGTCATGGCAAAGCATGAAACCCAGCACAGTGACCTTTCCACAGCTATCATGAGTGACAATACCGATTGCCAGGCCATTGGTGCTAGTCCTTATATCATCTTGTATAGTATCGTCTTCTGATAAGGCAGCAACTCTCTGACTTAATATCTGTTTACCCTATTATACTTGGGTCAGAGAACTATGACCAAATCACATATGCTGTCTGCCCTTTTTTTTTTTGTAAATAAACTTTTATTGGAATTGAGCAGCAATCCTCTGCTTGCAATTCTCTTTAGTTGCATTAATATCATAATAACAAAGCACAATAATGCAGCAAAGAATGTTTGGCCCATAAAGTCAAACACATTGGCCATCTGTTGATTCTTTGTAGGGTTTTTGAAGCCTTGAGTAGACAGTAAAATCTCTGAAGGCGGGAATCATGTCTGCTCTGCATACATAAAGGCTTAGACAACAATTGTTGGGCCAAGGGTTTATGGAGTTTATGGAGACTAATAAAGGGAAAATTATTATATATGAAGAGGCCTTCCCCCCCAAAGCCTAGAGCTTTTTGAAAAGTAATTTTACTTAAAATAAAATCATATACATTTTATGATGGACCTCACTTTCTGTTTCTGTAGAAAAAAAGATTTTTTGGGGGGGTGTTTTTGCTTAGGGTTTACTCCTGACTCTGTGCTCAGGGATCACTATAAGGGGTGCTTGTAGCGTGTATGGAACTGGGGGATCAAACTGGATCAGTGACTGTAAGGCAAGCACCTTACTCCTATTTTATCTCTCTGTCCCTAAAAATGAGGTTTAAGATGACTAACCACACTGTGAAATAACTCTATGGAGATGGAAGAGGATTGCCTTGCAGCTTGGTATACCTCTTATGCCCTGGGACACACATCAGTGAAAAGAAACACAAACAGTGACTCTCATTTAACTCTAGAGAATTTGGTGCAGCAAAAGCGTACGGTTGGGCACTATGAGAGGAATGGCAGTGCCTCACTTGTGGCATACTCAGTAATCAAACCTTAGATTCTGTAGCCCAAAGGATTACATACTCAGAAATGTATACTATACACCAGTGCAAATATATCAGTGATTTTAAAAAGGGCTAAGAGCAGAAGGAATCTCTGGAGTCAAGTGCAGTGACCTTTCAGAATCAGGACAGATTGCCTCCAGTTGCAAAATCAGGAGAGGCTTCTCATCAGTCATTTGGTTGCTCTTAATCTTGTCCGGCCCTTATTCTGCTTGCTGGGCACCACAAAAAACTGACTTCTGAGCATATTTCCCTGCCAAATTGGCTCCACAGGGCTCTGAAATTGAGTTCTCTCAATTTTGAGAGAAACATTGGAGGAGTAGAGAAAGGAAGGGGTCAAGAGGTTTCTTCACCTGTGTGGACCCCAGTTTTCTCACCTGTATAATGGGAACATCAACAGACTATGCTTCACTGGATATTTGAATGATAATAAAATGAGGTAAGATATGAAAAAAATTCTCAGACCCCAAAAAAGTAGCATATATAGTAACCAATCAGGAAAGAAAACTATTAATTGTTATTAACCTTACTTTGACAATTGAGGAAAAGTATAGTCATTAATTAGTGATGGTTAAGAGTGAATGTAAGAGGAACATTTGATACTATTTTGTGAAAAGAATTGTGATAGGACCTGGAAAATGGATCCATAGGCTCTAGCAAGGTATTGGGAGAAATAATGTTGCAGAGAGCAAGACTAAAAGGAAGACATAGGCAAGACATAAGTCAGAATAAGCTCAGGAGAAAAGATTCTGAATTTATCAGTGTTGCAGTGCGTTCTCCACCTATTCTCTGTCCACATCTGACATTGGGCACTGGGGATTGTTTCCAAATCTTAGTTATCATGACTAGCACTGCAATGAACATGCATACAGGTCTCTTTTTGAATCAATGTTTTTTCATTCTTGGACTTGATAATTAGAAAAGGAATTAATGGATATGGTTAGTAGGTAATTGTTCTGTTTTCCCATTATTTTGAGACATCTACAGACTGTTTTCATAGTGGTTGGGGAAGTTACATTCCCACCAACAGTTACTGAGTTCGTTTATCTCCACATCTTTGCTAGCATGCATTTTTTCTCACCTCTTTGCTATAGTCCAAAGAATGGAGTTTGTTTTTCCTAGAAGCACATATAAGTGCAGTGAGACAGTGAAGAAAATCATCCCAGCATTCATACATTCAGAACTCCGCAGAGAACTGGAGAACCATTCATGGGAACACAGTGACTGCAGTTACAGGAGTGTAATCTCTGAGGAGAAACCAGTTTTAAACAATTCTTCCCTGCTCAAGTCTTCCTCTTTTTTTGCTTCTCTCTCTCTCTTCCCTCTCTCTCTCTTTCTCTTTCTCCTACCTCTGTGCTTCTTTTCCTGTGCTTATATATTCTGTGTCTTGCTTTAGAGATGATTAGACTGGATATTTGCCATTCAATATGAAGCTTCTCAAACAGGCAGTGCTCACAACTCAGACCTCCTCCTAGTCTCCCGAGGCCCTGCCTAGATGTCTCATGCTCACTCCACCACTGAGGCTGCCTCATTAGTGGAAACCCACCTTTCCCAGGAGGACCTATGTAACCTGGTGTAGAACATACAGTTTTCATGTCCAGACCAGTATAGCCATGGTAAGTGGGAGATGTCAGTGAAATCTCCATGAAGTAGAATAAATAAGGTGGAGACATGAATGAGAGAACATGGAGGGGACTTACTTGCTTCTATAGTACATTTTGTATCAATTAGATCATACCGTATCAAAATATGTCTAAGGTTTAAGGCAAAGAGATCAGAAATTATTTATTAAAATTGAAAGTCCTTTCAGCAAAGCCCAGAAAGCGAAATTATTTGTAAAGGGAAGGATTTTCCTATTGTTCTTTCTCAGGACTTTCTTACAGGAACAACTTTGAAATTGGTGTGGAAGGATGGGTGTGGTGAGGTTAGGGGTTTCTTACTTTGAGAGTAAAATATTTGACAGCTCAGGAAAAGAAGCAAAACAACTCAATCATCTGTGGCTCTGCTCACAACTTTTCACATCCAAGACATCCCTCACACCCCTTAGAACTTGAAGGATCCAGGTCTTACAACACACTTATTCCCAGAATGAGTTGATACAAGCTCATATTAAGAACTATTTATTTATTGTGATGCCAGGGATGGAACCCCAGGCTCTTACATGGGGGAGGCACACACCCGCTGCCAAGCCACCTCTCTACCTCTCTTTGCCAAAGAGAGGCAGGAAAAAAAAGAGATGTGTGGGAAAAAAGACACAATTAAAAGCAAAGAAACCCACATATTCCACTGAGGCAGTTATCAGCAGATGGAGCTGTAAGAAGCAGGCAGATACTTGCTCTTAAAATCCCACGTGCCAGCAAAGAGGATAACTCTTAACGTAGTTATATTCTGGAGGTAATATATGAACTTTTCTTTTAATCTTTGAGAAAAGTGCCCTAGCAAGCAAATGAATAATATGTTTCAAAAATATTAAATAATTTTGTGGCAGGAATGTGGCCCAAATGATAGAGCACATGTTTGTCACATGTGAAGTCTTGGGTTAGATCCTCAGCTCTGCAAAGGCCCCCAACATGGTTGGGACTGTCCTCCACAAAACAAAACAAAACAAAAACAATTCCACAGATACTATTGAAGAAGTAGAAAGCTATAAATAAAATTAAGACAGCCAGTATCTTATCTTGTAACCATACTCCTTTATTATATAAGTACTTTTGTGATTTTTATTTGTGCATCTAGTTATCTTTGGAAGTTTTGGGCTTGCTGCATAGACCTTATTGGCATAAACACTGATTGCAGTAATTTAGTTACATTTCTTAAAAGGCACTGGTGGAGGGATGGGTGCTGGAATACTGTATTACCAAGAACCAATTATGAACACCTTTGTAATTGTATGACTCACGGTGGTATAATAAAAAATTAAAAAAGAAAAAAGAAAAGCCAGTTAAAAAAATCGAATCACTATGAGATACACAGCTACAAAGGTGCTCATGGTTGGGTTTCAGTCATACAATGTTCCAACACCCATTCCTTCACTAGTAAACATCTCCTACCACAAGTGTTCCCAGTTTCCCTCCCACCATCCCTAGTCTCCCTCTATGGCAGGTACTTTTCTTCTTTCTCTCTCTCTTCTTTTGGAAATTATGGTTTGCAATACAGGAACAGAGAGGTTATCATGTTTGTTTCTTTACCTACTTTCAGCATGCAGTTCTTATCCCCAAATAGATGACTGGTTAAAGAAACTGTGGTACATCTACACAGTGGAATATTACGCAGCCACCAGGAAAGATTTAGTTAGTGACTTAAACTCTCTGGGCATGTTTGTTCTTTGAGCTATAGGGAAAACGTCTATGTAACACCTGTAAAATCTAGTTCAGTGTCTGTCCTTCCTTCAGTCCATTGTAACTGCCATGATTATCCATTATTAAATAAGAGAGTTCTGAAGTCTCAGATTGGCTGGGACAAAAGGTTTTAGCACAGAGTTTGTGTTTGCTTCCCTGTTTTTTGGTTTGATTGGTTTTGGTTTTTGGATTATCCCCAACTGCAGTCAAGGTTTACATCTGACTCTATGCTCTAGGATCACTCCCGGCAGGGACCTGGGGACCATATGTGGTGCCAAGGATAGACCCAAAGCCAGTTGAGTGCAGGCAAATGCCTTTACCCCTGTGCTGTCTTTCTGACTCTGTCTCCCATGTTGCTTCCAGCAAAGATGTGATTGAGTCTCCTTCCTTTGCCTCAGACTTCACCCAATCCAAGATGAAAAATATAGCCCACATTATTAAAAGAACACACAGTATGTGCCAGATAGGACTCAGTGATGGTACTGGCTGAGTGTGGAGATAATTTATATATTTCAGTACTGCACCGGGCATGTAACCACCACCATCACCATTGGACACAGCAACTCACAAATTGGTCATGGTGATTTCCAGTCTAGGAATCTCTTTCCCAGGAAGGTTATGGAGCCAACGTGTCCTCCTCAAATTAGAATACTAAGATTGTAGCCCCCAGTACCTCATATTGTATTTGGCTTTTAGAGAGGTGCTTACATGCAAGTGAGACTATTGAGGTGGGGTCTGATCCAGTTTGACTGGGGCAACTTTTAAGAAAAGAGAATGTGGATAGCAAAGTGTGTGTTCACAGAGGAAAGGGCACGCAAGGACACTGCAGGCAGGCCACTCTCTGCACAAGGAGGCAGGCCCCAGAGGAAACCACATCAGCTGACGCCTTGATCTTGGAGTTCTTGCCTTCAGAATTATGAGAAGATCAATATCTATTATTTTAGCCACTGAGCCTGTGATATTTTTCTGTGGAAGCCCAAACAGACTAATCTAGCAACTCAACTTTTAAAAAATTCAGGATATTCAGCCTTTAAAAAGGAAGGAAATTCCGATACATGCCATAGCACAGATGAACCTTGGTGATATTATAATTAGTGAAAGGAGACTGTCACAAAAGAATGAATACAATCATTTCATTAAGAAGAGGTGGAATCAAATTCTCAGAGACAGAAAACAAGATGAGGGTGCCCATGGGGCTGAAGGAGGGGAGAATCAGGGGTTAGCATTGCACAGGCCTAAAATTTTAGTTTTGCAAAATAAAAATGTTCTGGAGATGGATGGTGGTGATGGGTGTACAATTGTGTGGATGGACTTAATGCCACCAAATGATATACCTAAAAAATAGTTAAAATACATTTAACTATGGGGCTGAAGAGTTAATACAGGGGTTAAGGCCCTTGTCTTGTATGTGGTCAAACCAAGTTCTTTTCCCAGCACTGCATATGGTCCCAGAATACTGCCAAGAGTGACCACTGTGAACAGAACCAGGAACGGGGCTGAGCACCACCATATGTGTTTCAAATAACCCCAACCTCCAAAAAAAAAGATTAAAATGATAAATTTTATGACAAGTATAGTTTTCAGAATATTTGTCAGCCCATTCAAGTGAAAATTGCTGGTGCCCAATCTGCCTCTGAGAAGCACATCATACCCAAGGACAGAGAACATGCGTTCCAAAAGGACGCCGAGTTCCCTGTTAGTTCTTTTCTTGGAATGACTTTTCCGCTTTGTGCTCCTTGCTTCTCCAGGCCTGCTCTTTATCACGCACAAAAAGAAAACATTTTCTCAGCCTCAAATCAGGTCAGCCTCTTCCTGTGGCTACCTCAACTGTGCAAGCCTTAGGTTTCCTTTCCTTGCCAAACCTAAAACCTGGGGGATTTGGGTCCACAATATCTAGCAAATGAAAACCACCCTGTTACACCCACTACATTCTGCTGTGGGAGCCTCCAGGGCTAGTATGGGGATGGTGATGTGGGCAGAAAACTGCCCAGTCCTATTTCTTAGCCATGTCCTCAGGGAGGTAAACATTTCTATTTGGTTGGAGACAATCATGAGGAATGGTTTGCTTGTCACAAACTGCATTCGCAGAATTGCCAAAGGCCCTCCTATTGGCCAAAATGGAAAGATTTGGGTCTCAAAACAAGCAAGCAAGCAAACAAACAAACAAACAAACAAACAAACAAAATAGAGGAACATTAAAGCTGAATGAACACAACTGAAAATACAGAGCTAGATGAATAAATGAAAATTTAATGAAGAATAGAAATGAAAAGAGCGATTAGCATATTGTAAATCTCAGTACCTCAATAAGAATGTCTTAAAACATCTAGTAAATTGTTGTCCCCCTGCATTTCACTGATGAGGGGCCCAGTCAGGGGTGGGGGTGCTGGGGAGAGAGCACCCCCATAGTGGGAGTTTTCCTAGACATCAGACATTCCTCTAGGTAGGTTTAGAGAAAATGCTGTCAGGGATGAAATTCCCAAAGGAATTTCTGGCAGGTGGGGAATTGCCTTGGCAGAAGGTGGAAGGGGCAAGCAGGATAGAGGCCACAACCGGGTCCATAGCTGGATGTCACGGAGCTACTGGTCAGGGTTCCCCAGGAATCCATCACTGTTTCAGACACCTTTCTCTGTGGGTCCTTGGAGACCAGACGATGGATGGGGCCGGGGTGGGTGGTGATGAGATCCACGGCTTCTCCCCACCGGAAGCAGAAGAGTCAGTGCCCCTCGTGCATTTCCGGGAGGAGCGGGGCGCAGTGGTAGAACCTGTGCACTAAGCAAGGAAGAATCAGGCGCTTCAGAGCCTTACAGGAAGCTCACATGGAACTGTTTGCCCGGCTGCCGTGTAAGGCCTGGTGACTGGATGCATAGACTGGGGCCAGTGTAGGCCGTGCAGCCTCCTGGCATCTGGCAGGGCACCCAGCATCACGCAGGCTTGTGGGAGAAGCAGGAGAGGACTGACTTCCAGGAGCCACCGTGGGCAAACCTTTTACCCATTTACCACTGGTTTACAGCATCGATCTTTGGATTTCAGGAGTATAGCTTGGTGTAAGGCATCTCACACGCAGCACCCAAGCAAGCATCGGGGCCATCCTGCTTCCCAAAAGCCCCCACTTTCTCTGCCTCCACCCACCTTTCTTTACTACTAGCAGCTATTCACCTCAGTGTTCATTAAGTCCAGAGGTAGTTTTTGTTGGATATTTTGGGGTTTGTTTTGTTTTAGTTTAGGGCCACGCTAGGCAATGCTCAGGGGTTACACCTGGTTCTGCACTCAGGAGTTATTCCTGGTGGCCCGTAGGGAGCCATATGGGATACTGGAGATTGAACCCAGGTTGGCTGAGTGCAAGGCAAGTTCCCTTAGCGCTGTGCTGTCTCTTAGGCTCTTTTGTTGGATTTCCCCTTTTCCTTGACTTTAGTTACATTTCACAGGAGGATCACCTGTGGCTATTGCCTTTACTTTCTTTCACTTTGTGTGAAGGTCCATCCGTTTGGTCCCAAAGGCACAAAGATTTTCTTCCTTTTTTAAATGACACAGAATTATTCTATTAAATCTGTAAACCTGAGTTTCTTCATTCAGTCATTCATCCTGAGCATTTATGTCGATTTCATGGTTTGGTTATCCTGAATAAGGCTGCTTGTGAGCAGAAAGTTGGGTGCAAATACTCTTTGGGATTAGTGTTTTCAGATCTTCAGGATAAAGTTTTGGAGTGGTATTGCTGGATCCCATGGCATTTCCCTTTTACACCACACAGAAACATCCACTCAAAATAGATTAAATACCTGTTATTTTACCCAAAGACATCAAGTACATAGAAGAAAACACAGGGGGTGCATTCCTGTATTATGACCTCTGAGATATCTTTGGAGCCAGATTCTCTGCTAAGGAAAGCAAAAGCTAGAATAAAAATGTGGGATCATATCAAGTTATAAAATTTTTTACACAGCTAAATAGCAAAGTGTAGCCACTGGGAGAAAATAATTGCACATCAAACATTTGACAAGGGATTGATAGCCAAAAATATATATGGATGTGGACCTTAGTATATTAACTCCAGCTGCAGTTTGACTTGAACTTCATTGGTCTATGCTTCAGATTTTTTGGCTCAGATTATACCTCCATGCGAGAGGTGAAAAGAAGAAAAGAAAGAAATACTTGCTAGATTCTTTCCAGGAGGACCTGCATGGTTTCTCTCCTTTCCAGGAACATAATTATACAATAAGGAGAACATTGCTAGAAGAGATAGTACAGGAGCTAAGGCACTTGCATTGTATGAGTCTGATCTCTGGTTCAATCCCCAGCACCACATATGGTTTTCAAGAACTTCCAGAAGTAACCCCTAAGCAACACCAGGTACGGCCCAGCATCCGTCCCCCAGCCAAAAAAAAAAAGTTTCAAGGAATGGTTATGATTACAGATGAATTAAGTTCAAATTCTGATTCTTCATTTACCAGCTGTTGCAATTGGGCATGTTGTATGTTATTTAACGTCACTGTGCCTCAACTTTCTCATCTGCAAGTAAGATAGGAGTGAACTGAAGAGTATTCATCTCCCAGAGTCATTGAAGGATAAACTGCAAGCTTCTTTATGATAAGGGCTCATTGGTCAGTCACTATTATAGCTATAAGTAGATGTTAGAAGCAACTTTCGAGGTGTTCAGAAGGCTAGAAAGACTTTTCGCGGGGTAGGTTTCTCCCTAGGATGTGAAATAGTCTTTTGGAATGGTGGTAAGGAGTAATTATGATGGAAAAAACATTTTCTGAGTTCTGGAGCTAATGTGTACTCTTTTTGACATTTAATCTGAGTAATAGATTCCGTTGCCTGCAGAGCTGTAATTTGTCAGTTTATTGCTTTTCCCTCTTCTCTCTCAAACCTGGATTCTTGGCTCCAGTCTGTCTCCTGCAACCATGCGCTGTTTCTGGCCCTTTTCCATTCTGAAACCAGCTTCTGTCTCTACCCTGCAAGGCAGACTGATTCCACAGCAAGGCCGCTGCCTTCCTCAAGTGAAATGGAGTTGGGTGGCTTCAATGTGCTCCACTGTTGATCTCCCTTCCATGCTCACAGCAATTCTGCAATGTGAAAATGGTGACAGTCTCCATCCTGGTTTACAGCAGAGGGTTCCAAGCATGTACATTGTAATCAGCAGGTCCAGATTGGGTTGTATGACTTAAACACACACTCTCTGAAACCTTGGGAAAAATATTTAACTTCTTTGAGGTGATAAGATGAGCAGGATAATAACAACTCTAGTCTTCAAGGGTTGCTGGGAAGACTGGGTTAATGTAAATGATATGGTAATAATGAATAATTATTAATTATTTTATTACCATTATTAATAATAATTAATAATGGTAATAATGTAATGATTATTATATGGTAATAATGTAAATTATATGGTATATCAAGCAGAATAGAGTAGGTGCTCAGTGCATACTAATTGCTATTGTTCAGAGTTGAAGCAATTAAATCTCAGGGTATTAGTAACTATCATTGCATTTGTAGGTACAGAAAATGTGCTCTCCCTACTTCTAAATTAAGTCTTTTACCACTGTACACAGCTATTGCCTTTCTATGGCCCTCAGTCTTTCATATTAAAAGCAATTTTAGGTGCATAAATGCCCAGTTATGCACTCAGTTAAAATCTTCCATACCCAAACATTCTAGTGGCTTACTGTAGCCCTGTGGCTAGTTTAGCTAGTAACCTGTGCCTAGTCGCAATAGCTGGATCTTCCTGATTGAGTTTACAATGAAGGGGCTTGCTTTCCCTGTCTCTCTCGATTGAATTGATTTAAGGGACTCTTAAGTAAGAAGGATATAAGCTTTTATTTTGTTCAAGACACTGTATTTTAGGTCTTTTGTACAGCAGCTAAATCTACATAGAAGCAAGAGCAGTGTCACTAGTAATCACAGTCGCTGGGACTTAGGAGAGCTGGGTTTGATTTGTAATGTGTCTAGAGTAAGAATTTGTCTGTCATATCGCAGTCTGTTTTGGACCAATGAGTTTACCAGACTTTCAGAGTTAAACAAGACAGTCCAGAAATGATCTCATCCACTAGTGCTTTTGGTGATGTTATCCATGTTAATCCCTGAGGAGAACTTACTTCCATGTCAAAGATGAGTACTCAGTTCCAGATGTAGGGTAAGACTCTTAACTAATTTCTCTTTGGATTCTCAATCTTGTATGGGTTCCAAATCTGTGAACATAGAGATAAATTCAGGACTATTGGAGGTGCTCAGCTACTTAGTTATTGTAAATCCTTGATAAGACATTGAACCCGTTGGGCCAGAGAGATAGTATAGTGAGTAGGGAGCTTGCCTTGCATGAAGTCAACCAAGGTTCTATTCTCAGTTCATCCATATTGTCTCCTGAGGCAACTAGCCAAGAGTGATCCTAGAGCGCAGAGCCAGTAGAAAGCCCTTAACACTGCTGGCTGTGTCCCCAAAACCAAGCAACCAAACAAAAAAAAAATTAAACCTTGTTCCTAGTGGAACCACTGATATTTAGAGGATTAAATGAGGACATATGTAAAACATTTCACACCACACCCAACAATAAGTGATGACAGAGGTGGAAGTTTGATGCTTAGCTGCTTTGTGATCTGAGGCCTGTGTTGCGACAAAAGACCCTCTGAGGGGAGGATACCATCATTTCTTGGCCCTCGTAGATGCTGAACTTGCTAAACTACTTTTAAAAAAGGTGATGTAGTCATGATGCCAAGGCATTGAAAATCAGATGGGCTGGACACGTAAGGTGATTTGGAGACGACCGCTGGACTAGAGCCGTTACTGACTGGATCCCATGGGATGTCAAAAGATCACATGGCCGCCCACCTACAAGATGGTCAGACTTCTTCATCAAGACCCTGAAAGAACGGTTTGAGGCTCTTCGTATTCCTGAAGCAACCAGATGCCATTGGGCTACACTGGCACGTGATAGGGTCAATTGGAAATGTTACTGGTGCCCGCCGAGCAAATGGATGAATAACGGGATGTCAAGTGTCAAGTGATAAAGTATTCATGGGGTGGTCTTTTTGTTCATATTTTAAACCTCCTGTCTTACCCATTGTGGCCCCTTCATTTGCTTTCTCTTTGCCAAGACCCTATCTGACAATTGTTGCTGCACTACACAGTTGTTTGGTAATACTGAGAGTTTGAGTTACTGGCTGACAGTCATCTAGTCTGTGTCCCTTGGATCTGCTTACATACATACATAGATACATACATACATACACAATGAATGAAAATTCAGTTTCCATCTGACCATGTTTTATTGTCTTTTTACATGGAATATTCCTAACATTCAAATTTTTTTAATTTTTTTGGGGGCACACTGGGCATTATCGGTGGTAACTCCTAGGTCTGCACTCAGTAATTACTCATGGTAGTGCTTGGGGAACCATTTGAAATGACAGGGATTGAACACAGGTTGGCTGCATGCAAGGCAAAAGTCCTACCTGCTATAGTATTACTCAGGCCCCACAAGTTACCAATTTTTGATTTCTTAAAGATTCTTCATTCTCTCCCACTCATGTGTGTGTATGTATGTATATATGCATATATGTATGTGTATGTGTGTATGTTGGGGGATGCCGGGGTCCCCAACAGTACCGGAAGTGAGTTCCCTTTTACCTCTGAAGCCGGCGGGTAACGGATGAAGACTCAGGAATCCGATGCAGTTTTAAAATGCTTTACTTATCACAGGTTCAGGCATACAAGTCAGCAGTAGAAAAAACCCTATGCTTAGGATTCCCAGCTAAAACCCCAGCCACGTGAAGGCCAAGATGGCGGCCACCACATGTTAAGGCCCTGTAAAGAGGAGACAAAGACAAGACTCCCAAAAAGGATGGGAGCTCACAAAGAGAGAGCCCAAAAAAGAGAGAGAAGCGAGGAAAGCAGGCTGATTTTATACCCCTGCAACTCACACCTCCCACTATTATGGGAAGCAGGAAGGGTCAAATGCCCTTAGGTAATTTCTCCCAGCACCTCACCTAGGCCCTATTATATGCTAATGTTTTGAGCCAAGATCTGCCTGGAAATGACTTTATAGGGTAGAGAAGGGGGTTTCTGAGATGGCATGTCTCTGTACCAAAGACTAATACTAATGCCAGTTAAATATTTCTCCAAGCCTTCACAAGAGTCTCGTCTACTTCACGGTAGTTTTGTATTTTAGTTGTCTTTGAGTTATCAGGGAGCCATGCTTGCTTGCTTGGAGGCAAACAGCATTTCTCTCTGGGCTAATTACTTAGAGATCCAACGTGGCTAGGCAAATATGCTGGTAAGATCTAGCTAGTCCCACGATGATTGTGGTAGCATGAGAGAATATTTATACCAGCCAGTACAGAATACATGGTCAGATAAACTGCCACATTTAGACTACCCCCTTATCTACAAAGTGATTTGCAGGAGGCAATCCAGGACAGATGCAGAGGCTCTTAGAGGAGTCCTGCAACATGTGTACATGTATGTAGAATTGTTTATATTCCTTAAGAGCCATTCTGAATTTCATGACCAGGAGCAATGATAAAATGCCTGCCTTGCATGCATGAGACCTGAGTTCCATCCCTGACATCAAAAAAGACAAAAGAAAAAGTTGTGTCACTTTTCTTACTCAGATCTGTTGTAAAACTAATAAAGTTTAAGCTCAGGTCTCTCATACTACCTTCTTCTAAGGCTGTATATTGATTCTTACAATATACAGCCTTTGTTCTTTTCATTTTCAAAAACTTCCCAAATTGTATAGGGAAGTTAAGATGTGGCTCTGTAAAAGATCATACAGATTCTAATTACCAGAGTCAGAATTTGAGCAGAAATCATTGAAATTTCAATTGAATTTAAATTTAATGCAACCAAGTTTATTATCAAGGAGTGCTATTGTACATAAGGTTGTGCCAGTGGACAATACAGCCCATAAGGTTGGTACTGGACTCTCCTTGTTGTAATCCAGAACGACAGGTAAGTTTCATAAGGTGAATTTATCATTAACCAGCACTTCCTAATACCGTCTAAAAGTGCTGCACTGAGATAATAATCTTAACACGTTGGTTTTACAGACCGTCTTTCTTCTGACATGTTCTGCCATTACATCCGTTCATTCTCAATGCAAGAACTATCGCTTCCATTTGTAATTCCTAATTGAGTTCAAGTTGTTTTGTTTGTATTTTGGGGGCACACTCAGAGGAGCACAGAATTTATTGATTTCAGAGTTTACTGGGCTGCTCAGGGTACTATATGTGGAGCCAGGGATCCAACTTGGGTCAATTGTATGCAAGGCAAATATCACCTCCCTTATAGTTGCGAATTGAGCGAAAGGAACAAATATCCATGGGGTTTTGAACCACCACGTAAGTTCTGGGGACCACCAAGACTTTACCCAGCGGTACTAAGGATGCCATGGAGTATTGCGGATTGAATCTGGGGTCTTGTGCATGCCAGACATGTGCTCTAGTTCTTTCATCTCCCCTGCTCCCAAGGGAGCAAGCATCTTAATAAGAGAACCAGGGTAAAGACTAACAGATTAGTCATAAGCACATAAAATACCTTGGAAAGTCCCAGATATTACTCAATGATGTGCTCAGGGAGCCTTCAGCTTGCTTCAGCTTTTTAAAATGTGAGTAATTCTTCACTTGAGTTAATATAGTTTATACCCTGACAAGTGCTATGTGACTTGCTTCCTCTCTCATATCTTCCAGTCTTGGATTCCTTCATTCCATTTTGAAAACCCGCCGTCATCTTTCAGAAGTAGGATTAGGCATGACAGAGGGAATGTGGAAAGGGTGAGATGATAACTCTTATCTAAGAGGGTTGGTATGTGAAATGGAGAAAAGGAAGTGTCTGATTTCCTCTTACTGAATCATGTGAAAACTGTCATCTTCAACACTTAGACCTCCAGGTCTCTCCTTTCTTTATCAGTGAAATAAGAAGAGAACAGAAAAACTTCTGAGTCACATTAAAAGCAAATCTTGGAGTCATAAAGACATGGAGACACTTTTTATTTTAAATCCCTTGAGAATAGAGATAAGACTAGTTCTGACTTTCCAGGAAAGCAGGGTGAAGATTGGGCTAAGAGAAGGATAGAGAACAAGTCAAAACATCCTCCTATGTAATCTACTTTAAGTTTGCCAAGAGTATTATCTTGTGGGTGTTTAGCAGTGTGTGGTGACTCACCTGGTACAGGTGTCCACCAATGACCCAACAATGAAGGGGATTTTTCTCCCCAGCCTGAGACTCAGGTGGTGTCTAAATCTGGTTTCCTGAACAGCTGCTGCAGCTGATTTCTAATTTAAAAGTTTTGGGAGCTACCTCCAATGATGATAGACCAATTGTTTAATCCTCCCCCACCTCTGTAACATTAAAAAATGGGGGAAGTGTAGAAGGTAACAAGTTTTTATATTATATCATATTTTATTATGTTATACTGATTATATTTTCTTGCTTTTTTCTCCCAGAAAAAAATTTTTTTTAATTTAGTTTGAGATTTTCTGATGGTTGCCTTCATCCATATAAATAAATAAACCTCCATCCAAATAAGCATAAGCAACCCGAAAAAGCAAAAAAAAAACCCAAATAAACATAAGCAGTTTATTAGTCTACCTTCCAATAGTTTGTAATCTTCAGTTATTTTACATGGATTTCCTGTTACAATACAGGTTTTGCTCACTAAATCCCCCTTTATATTTCACATATTGTGTCTCTATTTTACATTTCCAACTTTCATCATTTGAAAGATTATACTTGGATTTCTATTTGTCTTATTATATCTTAGCAAAGTGATTGTGAAAAAAAATTCACTTTTTCCTTTTTCTTTCTTTTTAAAAAAGATTTTTTTGAGAACAAATACCCATAAAATCAAAGAAGCCAGGACTGGAGAAAGTCTACAGGATTAAGGTGCTCGCCTTGCAGATGGCTGAACTTGGTTCTATACCCAGCACCACAGATGATTGACATTGAAAATTGCTAGAAGTGAACCATGAGCACAAAGCCAGGATTCATCCCTGAGCACTGCTGTGTGTGGTTCAATTCTTGTCCACCCCACCTGCTCCAGCCAATCAGAGAAGCTACTGAGTCAGGATTCAAAAGAGGAAAGAATAAGTTGTTCCAGCACTCTAAGGAGCAAGGAACTGGAATGAATGCAGTATCTCTTTAAGGCACTGCCTGGTGTACATTAATGGGGACTTTTTTAATTTACCAGGAAGAGGAAGTCTCTGATTGACTTGCATTGGTTGTGCCATGTTTACACAGTGACTACAAAGTACAGAATATGTGGATTGATAGTGCCTCTAAGACTGCATGTTTTGCGGCTGGAAAATGAGCCTAATCAAGGAAATTGAGGTGCTATTTACCAGGAGATCAGGAGAAAGTTACTAATTAGTGGTGCTGCTCACTTTATAAGTGTCAGATATATTACAACCCCTTCCTTCTACCTCTTTTCCCTTTCTACTTCTCTCAGTTGAATTTTAGTATTATATTAAAAATTCATAGTATTTACATTATTTTCTTTGCATGCTTTGTCTTTTTCTGATTCAATAAATTGAGAATTATCGGTTTTTAAGCATTATCTCCAAGGAGAGTAATGTGCTATGCTTATATTCATCTCATAGTTTCTGTTTTACCTGGAATTTCAAATTACCTAATTATTAAAAATTTTCTGCCTATATGATCTGCTTGTGCTGTTACGTATCTTCAGCACTTACTATTTAGTTTATGAAAACTCTTCTTCCCTGGGCCCTTCCCTCGAACTCCTCATTTACCTCCTCTGATGGACAATGATCACTTTCTGGGATAATATTAATGGTCCCTTTCTTCCCTTTATTCTTCCTTGAAATTAGATACATCATTTCTGGGATTTCATGACTTCCTTGTATCGGTGGGGCACAACTTCTCTAGTAACCTAGAAATTTTATATTCATGAAATAGTGTGAAACATAAACTTCACACTCAGAGTACATAAAATTTTCCTGTTTCATTTAAAAATATTTTGGGGAGTTTAGTAAAATTTTCTTTTTATTATTGAAATTCAGAAATACCACAATAATGGTCTATGTATTTACAGACATTTTGTCTATGACAGAATTAAAGAAGCTCCCTGCCCAATCCCCACCCCCTTTTTTTTAGTTTTAAAGATTTCATTCTATTTTATTTCAGCATCTGGCATCTTTTTTCCGTTGTGGGTGGCTTTTTTTCTCTTCCTTAGAAGATTTTAAATATTTTCTTGATTTTTGGTGTTCAGAAGTCTCATAGAGATGTGGAGTCTTTTAAAAATTCATACCTTTCTAATGGAACAGTGTGCTAACAATTGTGAGGGTACTAATGCCAACCTAGAACTGAGCATTAAATAGAGGCAAAAGGATACACATGACAACCCTTTAATGTATGTTCTGTAATCCATAGTCTGGAGAGGAAGGAAAAGAGAAAGATAGAGAAATGGAAAGAAATAAAGAACCTGCCATGGAGGAGGGCTGGGGGAGGGGGGGAGGGACCCGGGGACGTTGGTGGTGGGAGATGGGCACTGGTGGCGGGATGGGTGCTGCTACACTGTATGACCAAAACCCAAATATGAACTTTTTAATTGTATATCTTTGTAATTGTAAAAATAAAAAAATTTAAAAAAAAATTCATACCTTTCTGCATGGAAACTCTTGGCCTATGTCTTGGAAAATTCATCTGTACTATTTCTTTCTCTTATTATTTTCCAGAGCTTCTGTTAGCCAGATGTTGGATCTTCTAATACTGATCTCTCCAGTAAGTTTTATCCCCTGTCAAATTTCAAGGCCTTCACGTCCATTGAAAGTGACTGCTGTTCTGGAGCTTGACAGGTAGAGCCGGATGATTCAATATACATCCACATATACTTGGATAACTAGTTTGCCTTGTTCTGCTGCAGAGATTGAAAAGCTGAAACATTTCCAGAATCCCCAGGAGCTAGGTTCAGTACTGTGGTCTGAGCTCTTTCATTTGGATGGACTAACACAGGTGGAGACAAAGTGATCTATTTGAGATGGCAGCTGTACCTAGGGAGATAGAGTCATCTGATATGAAGAGTGTTAGAGGATTCCAGTTCTTCCAGGGTAGCTGGAGTTATGGTCATATCTTCAGTTCTGCATTGCAGATCCACGCTAAACATAGTGATCATGTTGTCATGTCTCATTCAAATGGTGAGTGTGCTTGTGTGATTGTCTGGGTGTTACTTGTAACCTAGGGAACACAGACTAGATTTTCTAACCCTCTTCAAATTTTTCACTCCACCAAATGTCTTTCCATAAATATCTTTTTGTTTAAACTAGCCAGAGTAGACTTTGTTCTTTGCATCTAGATGCCTTAACATGGAGGCATGTGATATGTTCTATGGGAGCAGAGGCACAGAGCCCTTCCTTTTCCTTATATGAAAGAAAGGAATCTCACAGGATAAATGGCACTAAGCAGAGACTTACAGATGAATAGAAGTTTACTGAGTAGATGTAGGAGAAAGAGATTGCAGAAAGTGGTACCAAAGTGAGGTGGTTCATATTCATTCATTCATTCATTCATTCATTCAATATTCATAAGTATTTACTATGTTCCAGATATTAAGATAGATTCTAATATAAGTGAGTAACACATATCAACAGTGAGTAACTGACCATGGGCCGTTTTCAGATTTGAATCGACCAATAACCATTTAGTGGTCACAGTGAAATAAACTGTTGCCATTCATATTAAGTACAGAAGAAGAAAACAGAAATGGGTAAAGAAGAATTGGTTTTGTTCGGGTAGAGATGGTTCTATCCAGGTGAAAATGATTTTTGACCTTTTGTGAATAAGTAGATTAGTATTGTCTTTCTTGCTTCATCATGCTCTAAAGTGTCCTGCAGAAACCAGGACCAGAGGAGGATAAGCACTAAAAGAGAGGAATGAAAACAGCCAGTGCTCAGACTCACTTTTCCAGTGAACAGTCCTATTATTGCACCTTAGAACCACTCCAAATGTCTAGTAGGTTGGTAGCCTTTTGGTTTTTGTCTTGGGCTCCCAATGACCAAGCCTAAGCACAGCACGCAAGCCTGAAGGGATGATATGTGTTGATATTCCTAGATCCAGGGAAATTTATTGTTGGCCTCTTTTTTTGAGCAGATGATTACCTGAAAGACTTGATGTGTTGGCTAGGTTATTCATTCATAAATAACTTAGAAGGTACTTTCCTGGTCCACAATAAGATATTGTCTCTAAGAGTAAATACTTCATTACTCCCTGGCTTTCTCCTTCTTGAACATAAAACATAGGTTTTATGTTCATGAATTAAATGAATTAAATCACCTGAAATGGTGGGAAACTAATGGTAATAGTAATCCAAGAGGCAGATTTCAGATTCCTATGGCCAGGTGCACAATAAAAATTTTAAAGATCTTTATGTTTGTGAAATCTATTGTGGAACCAGTCTATAACAAAAATACTATCTAGAGAATGCTTTTTCTGTGCATGTGGGCTATGATAAGCATTTATATGCATTTCCCTTTAATTTTCACATTACAATGATGTTGTGGTCTTTTGTAAGATGATGAAATTGGGGTGATCAAGGATTAAGTAATTTGTTCAAGCTGAGTCAGCTGAGGAATACGAGTCAGGATTAGCACTGAGGGCAATTAGGACTAAGGCCAAGTAAACACTCAGTTGCTCCTTGAAAAGCTGGTGTTTTTGTTCTGATAATTTGTCACCACTTGACACCATTCCTTACCCTGGAAAAGAGTTTGAACAAATATAAGATTACTTACTAATTTGATCAAATTATTTGTTAAATGTAGTTTAATTCGTTTAAGTATGGGCAGAACCTATATGAAACACTGGCATTTCCTTCTTTGAATGGTTCTTGGTGACATTGGACTCAAAATTAGTTTGAATTCTAATTCAGTAAATGAAAGAAAAAAACAATGGAAGATTCCTGAAATTTAAATTGAGAATATGTCTTCTTGGAGGTACTGTTGTGCTGTAAGATGGCTCACAATGTTCAGTGATAATCCGTTGTTGCTATTTAAATGTTTATTCCCAAAATTCAAATGGCTTATCATTGAAATTCAGCTTTAACTTGTCCTTTAAAAATCTGGAAATGACAGGACTGGTTTTCTGGATTTAAGTGAGAGAATCTTCTGCAAAAATAGAATTTTTGATTAGGTTCATTTCTAGAACTGCATTACTAACACATGGAAATGGAGTCCATTTATTGCTAAACCATCTGCAGATGGTGTTTCTTTTTCCCCAGTAAACAGCCAGGGGCTGTGATAGTGCTCTTTAGAACAAATGACGTTTTCTTCTGCAGCCTCTCCATAGCTGCATACCAGTGTCCAGCTCATTGAACCGGGTCCCCACTTCTTGAAAACAAGGCTGTTTGCCATTAGTAGCTGCATTTGGAAAACTGAGTTTACTTTGTGCGAAAAGTGGACCGTTTTCTACTCCGACCTCTTCTAGCTAGAGAGTGCCATAATAGTGAAGGAACAAAGTGGAGTGGTGGGGATGGGAAAGGAATTTACTCGCTAATATAGGCCAGAATTTAGTGAATTTTCACTGTCTGGACTTGTAGACAGTGAGGCAGATGCCAGGTCACCCAAGAAGCCTTCTTGGTACCATGGGGATCATGATAAAAAATGTACATGAGTGGCTATTCACCTTGTTTAATTAATCTAATGCCTGAACAGGTTTTTGTTTTGTTTTTGTTTATACAGACCGAGTGAAGAAGTCTTGTGCTCTCACTGAAAACTATAGTTTATTGCAAAGCACTTTTTGGGTTTTTTTTTAAAGGATAGAAGAAGAAAAGGGAAGAGAAAGGAAGAAGGGAACGGAAAGGAAAAGGGGTGAATGGGCAGGCTGACTCTGTTACTCTGAGGGAACCACTGTAAGAAGTGAGTAAATATCTTTTGGTGTTTCATGGGATCCTCATATTAATCCTCCCCCCCACACACCAACAGTGGAGTTCTTTGTAACTAGACTTTAAGACTCTTACTCAGCTCACTTAAGTCGTTATATGGCAAACCTCCATTTTCTTGGTGCATTTGGGGATGGAATCTCAGCTCAGAGGCGTCTTACCACTTTTGTTTCTAAAGTCAGAATCCATGCCAAGAATCCATTTTCCCCAGACAGGGTCTCACTTCTGACATGGTTCCCTGAGGTGCTCATTCACCAGTATACCCAGGGTGTCTCTGAGCCTTTTCATTTTCTGACTGCTGATCCTTTCCACAATATCTGTGCCCCTCTTGGTCATATTCAGCTGCCAAAAATTCAGGGAGACTGTTTGTGGTTTTCCTCTTGGTTGCAAGTCATTCTCGACACACGGGTAATTTTTTAGGGCATCAGATCCAGACTATGCTCCCTACCATCTAAAGCCTGCCAGCCCACATGCTTGTCAATGCCATTTCTTCTCCATGCTTTTACCATGCCCTGGGATGTTGCTGGGGAAAAAAAAACTGCATGCCCCCTACTGAGGGGTCTATAAGCATGAGAGAGCATTTATGACCTCCTCTTAGCAGTTGGGTAACACTGAGAAGACATTGTCCTTCTCCTCAGAGGCTCCTGCACATCTGTTATTCATGTTGCCCGTTTTGGTGGTCAGTGTTGGTCTTCCTAGGGACTCAGTTTCTGAAAGGAGAAATTAGGAGAGAGTTGCATTTGCATTTTTTTCCCTTTGGTTTAATTCCCATTGCTAAGACTTAACACAACAAATGACCTCATTTGGGATCATAGAGATAGTACAGGGATAGGGCTCTTGCTGTGTTTGCAGCCAACTCTGATTCCAGCCCTGGCCTTGTGCCTGGTCCTCCAGGAGTGATCCCTGAGCATAGAATACCAGCTATAGTTTTAGAGTGGTGTCTCACCCCTTGCACGTACATGCCTGTTGGTGCCAGTTTCTCCTCACGGGCATACCAGGAAGATGGCAGAATGGAAGGAGAAGCTTCCCAAGAGAATGTTTTGGCCTTGACCCAACCCTTGGCTCTTCTTTTGATTTGGGGCCCAGGGCTCATGTATTTGCCCACTTGGATGCAAGCATATAGAGACTTTTTGAGTCCTGGTCCTTGCTCCTGGATCTTATAACAAAAGGGTTCATCCACAATAAACCAAATTTTATTAGTCCAGGTGCTTTCTCTCATCCTGACTTTGGGGATGGAGGTAGCAGCCGAGGGAGAGTGTGGAGAGCACTTTAAGAACTATAATCTCCTGAGGAAAAGGCACTTTCTAACAATGTATTAGTACATAAGACTCCCTTTTCCAGGCTCCTGTTAGTTCCCTGACATGAAACCTCAGGCTGAAGGTTCTTATCTTCTATCCAAGGAGACTCTGATCAGGGCTTGGTGTTGCTCCAACATCTAAAGTAGAAACCACAACCTTGAATCTGTGCCAAGGCAACCAATTAAGAAGGTGTTGACGACACTTCCCAGGAACAGTTTTCAAGATGTTTAACTTTGACCGTAAGTTTAAGCTACTAATAAACCTCAGGAATCTCACATTTTCCAGGGAATAGCGCCTGGGCTCTTGAGAACTTCCAAGAAACTCCAATTCTCAGAAGTCTTGCTGGCTTTCAAGTTCACCCACTTGTTCAAGAGCTCTGTGGAAAAAACAAATGCAGTGAGAACTGTGCTTTCTCACAAGCCTTGAGAGATTCAAGCAGCTGAAGTGGGATAAGACAGTGACTGTTAGGCCTCGGAGTGACATGGTGAAATGAGACCCAACCTGTGTCCCCCCATCCTAAGCCTCTGCTGGTGTCAGAACTGGCCACCGGCATATCTGTCAGCCCAAGAGTCCAGGTTACTGCAGGCCAGGCTTTGCTGTCTTCATCCAGATATTCTCAGTATCCTCTCAGCACAATGCTGTATTCAAAATGACTCCAAACTAGCTACTGAAATCTGATCTAATGCCGACTAATTCAGTGGTCATCCTGGAAACCCAGCAAGGCAAACTTCCACTTTTGGCTCAGTATTCTGGTCCCATGCTTGGGAGTGCCCAAGTCTAGGTAGAAAGCAAGGAAAGATCTCTGCAAATGTGTTGAGGGAGTTTTGTTCTCCCAGCACCGAACCTTCAGCTCCTGGATCCAGGAGTCACTGGAAAGTTGAAGAGGAGATGGACAGGGAGGAATGGGATTAGTGGGAAGCAAGTCTCTAAGACTCTTGAGTAGCAGTTTTTCTCTCTCCTTCCCTCTCCCCTTTCCTCCCTCCCATTGTGGGCCACATGTCAAATGCTCAGAACTTACTTCTGTGTGCTCAGGGATCACTCCTGGTGGGGTTCAGGGAATACGTGTGGTGCTGGGCGTCAAATACAGTTGCTGCATCCAAGGCGAGATCCTCATTGTACTATCTCTCCTGCCCAGTCTTAATTTTTATTTTATGTCAAACTAAATTTTCTTTAAAAATTATTTCTTCACCATGGTTTACAGTACGGTCAGTGATAAGGCTCATGTGTACTCGCTCCAATGTCATGCTCCCCACTAGCGTGTCCTTTTCCTTTCACTGTTGTCTCAGGGTTTCCCCCAAGCTCCCCACCCTGTCTCTATTGCCACACCACGGCAAGTTCAATTCTGTTGCTTTGGGACTTTTGTTGTTCCCCCTACTCTCCTATATTTCTTCGTATCCCACATATGAGAGAGAACATTATGTATCTGTCCCTTTTTTTTTTTGCTTTTTGGGTTATACCCAGTGATGCTCAGGGGTTACTCCTGTACTCCTGGCTCTGTACTCAGGAATTACTCCTGGCGGTGATCAGGGGACCATATGGGATGCTGGGGATCGAACCTGGGTCAGCCATGTGCAAGGCAAATGCCCCCCCCTGCTGTACTGTCTTTCTAGCCTCATGTCCCTTTTCTTTTAGGCTAACTTCACTCAGCATGATACTCTTCTTTTCCATCCATATAGTGGAAAATTGCATGATTTTTGTCTTTTCTTACAGTTAAATACTATACCATAGTTTCTTTATCCAATTGTTTGTTCTTGGGCACTTGGGTAGCTTCTATATTTTGACTATTGTGAAATGTTCTGCAATGATCATAGGAGTGTGATCACCTTTTCTGGACCGTTTTTTGGAACACTGGGGTGGAGGCCAAGAAGTGGAATTGATGGGTCATACAAAAACTCAATCCTTAGTTTTTTTGAGAAGTGTCTGTATTATTTCACAAAAGGGTTGAGCCAGGCCATATTCCTAGCAGTAATTTCCCAGGGACCAGCCCCAGGTGAAGAGTTCTGAAGCAGGGATGCCAAGAGGACCAAGAAAAGATACAGAAATAAGAGAGAAAAAGGTTGGGGGCAGGGCTAACAGCCTCATGAACTGAGAGCCCTGACTGTCTCAAATTACATATTTATGGCTTAGAACCAGTAATCACACAACAACATTCTTTGGTCAAATGCCTAAATCTTAGATGTTTACATATCCAAGGGCCTTAAGTTATGGTAACAGGATGTCCTTTGAGGGAGCAGGCCGAAAACAGGTACAGGAGTCACCCCTTCCCAGTCCCTCCTGGTGCGGTATTCCAGGGAGCATTCTATCTTCTGGACTTCAACATTCTGTATCTAAAGGATCCTTATCCTATCCTTCCTGTCTGTCTGTCTAGTCAGTGAATGAGGGTTCTTTTTCCCCATGTCCATACCTACACTGGCTATTTTTGTTCTTTGTGATGTGTGCAAGTCTCAGTGTAAGATGATATCTCACTCTTTTTTTTATGCTTTTTGGGTCACACCCGACAATGCTCAGGGGTTTCTCCTGGCTCTGCACTCAGGAATTACTCCTGGCGGTGCTCGGGGACTATATGGGATGCGGGGATTGAACCTGGGCCAGCATGGGCCGGCCGCATGCAAGGCAAACACCCTACCTGCTGGGCTATCGCTCCGGCCCCAACTTTCATCTTGTTTTGAGTTGCATTTTCCTGATGCTCAGTGATGCAGAAGACGTTTTCATAGACCTTTTGGACATCCATATATCTTCTTGAGGAAATTTCTGTTTGTCTTTTCTCCCCATTTTTGGGTTGTGTTGATTTTTTTTATGTTAAGTTTTACAAGCCTTTTATATATCTTGAATATGAACTCTTTGTCAGGCCGATTGATGGGCAAATAGTCCCTCCTACCATGCGAGTTTCTTTGGTTTGGTCATTATTTCTTTTTGCAATGCAGAAGCTTCTTGATTTGATATAATCTCATTTGTTATCTTTGCTTCCTTTTGCTTCGCTGGTGACATTGAATTGTTGAAGAATTCCCTAGATTCATGGTTAATGTCATGAAGGGTTATGCCTATATTTTCCTCAATATAAATCAAGGCTTTTAGTATATTTTGGATAGACATTTTTGCTTGGTATGTTATCGTTTCTGAGATAATTTTTTTTTACATGTGATTGACCAGTTTTCCTAACATCATTTGTTGAAGAGATTTTCCTTGCTCCATTTCATACTGTTAATATCTGTGATGAAAATTAGCTGTCCATGTGTCTGCTGATCTATCTCTGAACTCTTAATTCTATTCCATTGATCAAGTCTGCCTTTATTTCACTACCACATTGTCTTATATCTTTATAGTATTATTTCAATTTGGGAAAGGGAATGAAAGGAAAGAAAATATACCCGTCTTTTTCCTTAGGGTTGCTTTGGTTATTTAGGAAGTTATATCATTCCATGTAGATTTCAACAGCATTTAGTCTATGTCTGTTTAAAATGTCAAGAGTTGGAGTGATAATACATTGGTAGGACTCTTGCCTTGCACATGGCCAACCTGGGTTCAATCCACATGTGGTCCCTGGGCTCCATGATTGCTGAGTGCAGAGTCAGGAGTAAACCTTGCACAATGCTGGGTGTGGCCAAAAAAAGTCATGGGTATTTTTATAGGAACTGTGTTCATTCTGTATAGATCAACAATGAACAGGGGATGTGCTTTTCCTGTCTTTGTCTTCTTTTATTTCTTTTGGTAATGATTTAGAGTTTGTTATTTCTTTTATTTCTTTGTTGTGCTGATCCCCAAGTACTTGATTCTTTTGTTAGACTGATTTCCAGTTACTTGATTCTTTTGAGGTGTCACTTTGACAAATTTGGTTTAAAAAATTTTCTCTCTTCTGTTTTATTGTTTGCATATAAGTATTCCATGGAACTCTGTATGTTGATTTTGTAGCCTGCAAGGTTACTGTACAGACTTGTTTTCTCATTGGTCTTATTTTGCAACTGCATCTCAGTTTCTACCGGTTTTTTGTTTTTGTTTTTGCTAGTTCAAATTGACCTGCATTTGATCTGTAACTATTATGCTTGACTAAAGACAGGATTATTTTACCAAAAAGATTAGGAACACATGAATATTTTTGGCATGCCCTGTATACAGACTTGAACTCATTTATAAGTTCATAGGAGATATTATAAGAGAAATGTGCTAAAACATGTACTGTATTATTATTCCATGTCCATCGGATCTCTATTGGTAGGAGTGAGAAAGTGACTGCTTACAGGAATGTTCTGGAGGTACAGCGTTATTGACAAAAGCATTTATTGAGACCATGAACTCATCACATTTTTTTGGTGAAATTGCAGTCTTGCTGCAGATACATTTCTTTAATCTATCTCCTTGCTCTGTGTTCCCAGGCATTCCCCACCCCCACAGGGGCTGGAATGCTACCAGGGGCTGTGGACTTACTATGGATAAAGCATTATGAATTCCCATCTGCCTTTCACACTTCCCTTTGCTGAATTCTTTGTACTTCAGTGTGTCTGTTTGCTAAATTGAATCCTCTTTAAGTATCAACACAGGCCAAAAGCATACCTGAAGTCATGCTGAGTACTATATAATGCGTGTTTCCTGTCATTCCTTAAAGGTACATTTTGTTACTTCTGTTCCTATCCCAGATACTCCAGTATCTCCTGATGCCCTTCCTGTGCCCTTTCACTGGTATTAATGGAACGTCATTATATATTATCTAAGAGTTATAAATTCAGGGTTATATGCAAGAACAGGGAACTTAAGTCATGCTTATTTGCACATAATGTCCAAATCCCAATGCAGGTATTTAGATGGGTTCAGTATTTTTGATGGCTCTTGGGCCCCAGACAATTTAAGAGGCAAGTAGAAAAACACCTAGGAATTCAGATTCAGACAGAAAGGAAAATGTGCGGAATGTTTTTGAATGGGTATCATGAGACCTGAATTTTTATTTTATTTTACTTTTTTGATATTTTATTATGCCACTGTAGAAATATACAATTACAAGATGTTCATGTTTGAGTTTAGGTCATACAGTGTTCCAGCACCCATCCAGTGCCCATTTCCCACCACCAATGTCCCCGCTTCACTCCCCTTTCCCCAGCCTGCCTCCATGGCAGATTCTATATCTTCTTTCTCTCTTTCTCTCTCTCTCCTCTCTATCCCTCTCTCTCTCTCCTTCTCACTTCCCTTTCTTACACATTATGGATTGTAATACACACATTTAGAGGTTATCATGTGTTATCTTTTTTTAAATTTTTTTATTTTTACAATTACAAAGATATACAATTAAAAAGTTCATATTTGGGCTTTGGTCATACAGTTTCCAGCACCCATCCCGCCACCAGTGCCCATCTCCCACCACCAACATCCCGGTTCCCTCCCCCTCCCCCAGCCCTCCTCCATGGCAGGTTCTTGATTTCTTTCCCTTTCTCTCTCTTTCTCTTTTCCTTCCCCTCAAGACTATGGATTACAGAACATACATTAAAGGGTTGTCATGTGTATCTTTTTGCCTCTATTTAATGCTCAGTTCTAGGTTGGCATTAGTACCCTTAACAATTGTTAGCACACTGTTCCATTTTCTGTCTTACCTAGCCTCTGACTCCCACACGTGTTTGTGATAATTTCCACCTTTGACAAGACCTCCTGATATATGTTTCACTTGACCTTGGATATTGGTATCATAATATGTACATATATATTTATGTTATGCAGATAAATGCAGTCATTCTGTAACTGTGTCTCTCTCCCTCTGGCTAATTTCGCTCAACATAATCTTCTCCATGTCCATCCATTTATAGGCAAATTTTATAACTTCATTTTTCCTAACAGCTGCATAGTATTCCATTGTGTAGATGTACCAAAGCTTCTTTATCCAGTCATCGATTTTCGGGCACTCTGGTTGCTTCCAGATTCTGGCTATTGTGAATAATGCTGCTATGAACATAAAAGTAGGGATGGTGTTTCCGCTGCGTATTTTTGGTTTCCCAGAATAGATTCCCAGGAGTGGTATGGCTGGGTCAAATGGGAGTTCAATTTCTAGTCTTTGGAGGAATGTCCATATTGTTTTCCAGAAAGGCTGTACCAGCCGGCATTCCCACCAACAATGGACGAGTGTCCCCTTTTCCCCACACCCACGCCAGCACTTGTTGTTCTTGCTCTTTTGAATATGTGCCAGTCTCTGTGGTGTAAAGTGGTATCTCATTGTTGTTTTGATTTGCATCTCTCTGATGATTAGTGATGATGAGCATTTTTTTCATATGTTTTTGGCCATTCGAATTTCTTCCCTTGCTGAAGTTTCTGTTCATTTCTTCTCCCCATTTTTTGATGGGGTTGTTTGTTTTCTTCTTGTAAAGTTCTACCAGTGCCTGATATATCCTGGATATTAACCCCTTATCAGATGGGTATTGGGTAAATATTCTTTCCCATTCTGTGGACTGCTTTTGTATCTTAGTCACTGTTTCTTTTGAGGTGCAGAAGCTTTTTAGTTTCATGTAGTCCCATATGTTTATCTTTTCTTCTAGTTGCTTTGTTAGTGATGTTTCACCTTTGCAGATGCCTTTAGCTTCAATGTTGAGGAGGGTTTTTCCTATATTTTCTTCAATGTACTTTATGGATTCAAGTCTGATATTGAGATCTTTAATCAATTTTGATCTGATTTTTGTGCATGGTGTTAGACACAGGTCCAAATTCCTTTTTCTTACATGTAGCTGCCCAGTTTTCCCACCACCACTTGTTGAA
>JAJIBD010027976.1:0-21454 GCA_021461705.1 Cryptotis parvus
TTTTTTTTTTTTTTTTTTTTTTTAAGTATTTTATTATACCACCGTGAGATATACAAATAAAAAAGATATACAATTAAAAAGTTCATGTTTGGGTTTTGGTCATACAGTGTTTCAGCACCCGTCCCTCCCACCAGTGCCCATCTCCCACCACCAACATCCCCGGTTCCTCCCCCCTTCCCCAGCCCTGCTCCATGGCAGGTTCTTTTTTTTTTTCCCTTTCTCTCTCTTTCTCTTTTCCTTCCCTTCCAGACTATGGATTACAGAACATACATTAAAAGGTTGTCATGTGTATCCTTTTTGCCTCTATTTAATGCTCAGTTCTAGGTTGGCATTAGTACCCTCGACTATTATTAGCCCCCTGTTTCCATTTTCTGTCTTACCTAAACTCTGACTCCCACACGTTTGTGGTAATCTCCACCTTTGACAAGACCTCCTGATATATGTTTCACTTGACCTTGGATATTGGTATCATAATATGTACATATATATTTATGCCATGCAAATAAATGCAGTCATTCTGTATCTGTCTCTCTCCTTCTGGCTAATTTCGCTCAACATAATCTTCTCCATGTCCATCCATTTATAGGCAAATTTTATAACTTCATTTTTCCTAACAGCTGCATAGTATTCCATTGTGTAGATGTACCAAAGCTTCTTTATCCAGTCATCGATTTTCGGGCACTCTGGTTGCTTCCAGATTCTGGCTATTGTGAATAATGCTGCTATGAACATAAAAAGTAGGGATGGTGTTTCCGCTGCGTATTTTTTGGTTTCCCAGAGTAGATTCCCAGGAGTGGTATGGCTGGGTCAAATGGGAGTTCAATTTCTAGTCTTTGGAGGAAAGTCCATATTGTTTTCCAGAAAGGCTGTACCAGCCGGCATTCCCACCAACAATGGATGAGTGTCCCCCTTTTCCCCACATCCACGCCCAGCACTTCTTGTTCTTGCTCTTTTGAATATGTGCCAGTCTCTGTGGTGTAAAGTGGTATCTCATTGTTGTTTTGATTTGCATCTCTCTGATGATTAGTGATGATGAGCATTTTTTCATATGTTTTTTGGCCATTCAATTTCTTCCTTGCTGAAGTTTCTGTTCATTTCTTCTCCCCATTTTTTGATGGGGTTGTTTGTTTTCTTCTTGTAAAAGTTCTACCAGTGCCTGATATATCCTGGATATTAACCCTTATCAGATGGGTATTGGGTGAATATTCTTTCCCAGTCTGTGGACTGCTTTTGTATCTTAGTCACTGTTTCTTTTGAGGTGCAGAAGCTTTTCAGTTTCATGTAGTCCCATATGTTTATCTTTTCTTCTGAGTTGCTTTGTTAGTGATGTTTCACCTTTGAAGATGCCTTTAGCTTCAATGTCGTGGAGGGTTTTCCTATATTTTCTTCAATGTACTTTATGGATTCAAGTCTGTTATTGAGATCTTTAGTCCCATTTTGATCTGATTTTTGTGCATGGTGTTAGACACAGGTCCAAATTCATTTTTTTTACATGTTGCTGCCCAGTTTTCCCAACACCACTTGTTGAAGAGGCTTTCCTTACTCCATTTTAGACTCATTGCACCTTTATCAAAGATTAAATGATCATGTGTTTGAGGTTGGGTGTCAGGATACTCTATTCTATTCCATACCGATGACATTCTTCAAAGAAATTGACCAAACGCTCCTGAAATTTGTTGGAACACAAACCCCCCAAGGATAGCTAAAGCAATCCTCGGGAAAAGAAGATGGGAGGCATCACCTTTCCCAACTTCAAACTGTACTACAAGGCGGTAGTAATTAAAACAGCATGGTTTTTTTGTCCTTTTAGCTATTTCTTCTGTGCCTTTGAAGGCGTTCCATGCCGCTCTCTCTTCCTGCTGCAGCAGCTCAGGGCTTTTAGGTCGTTCATCATGTTGATTTCTTGACCTAGGTACACATAACTGCTGCATTCAGAGACGTTTTTTCCATTGAGTAAATGGGGCCTCTGGAACTAGTTCATTTTTCATAAACATGGTTTTCTTTAGTTTCAGCTGTAGGCCTATCTTTCCACATTCTCGATCGAAGTCAGCCAGCATTTGTGCTGCTTGGCTAATGTTTAGTGTTATTATAACGATGTCATCAGTGATCAGAGGTGGTGTAGTTGCCGACCATCTATCTTCATTCCCATTCCTTCCCATTCTAATTGTTGCATGATGTTCTCGAGGGTGGCGCTGAAGAGTTTTGGTGAAATGGTATCATCCTGTCGAACCCCTCTTTTGACATCAATGATCACTTCTTTGTAGAATGGTGAGATCCTAGGTTGCGAATCCCTAATACAGCTTATGAAGGATCTTGATGTATTGGGTTTGAACACCCTATTTGCCTAGTAGCTTCGATTACCACTTCAGTCTCCACAGAATCAAAGGCTTTCTGTAAATCAATGAGCATTGAGACAGAGCGGCATCTTGTATTCCCTACAAACCTCAATGAGCTTGGTTACTGTGTGGATATGGTCGATTGTGCTGAATCCTTTCGGAAGCCTGCTTGCTCGCATGATTGTCCTTCATCTAGTGTTCTGCTAATCTATTCCAGGATGACTCGTGTAAACAGCTTGTAGATGATGGGAAAACAGGCAGATGGGGGTGATAGTTACCGAGTTCGTGAATGTCTCCCCTTCTTGAAAAGTAGAACTGTCCTGATGGTTTTCCATTGGGAGGCCGCGTTGCATTCGGACAGGTAGCGTGTGAAGAGCTGAGTTAGTGTATTGATGAGTATCGAGAGGCAGATTCTTCCAGTTGTTCAGGTCTGACTTTTTCTGGGCCTTGTGCTTCCCTTCTTTACCCGATGAGATGGCATGTCGGTTTCTGAAGGGAGAAAGTTGGGAATGACATATCCATCCTGTGGAATTTGGTATGTGGGCGAGGTGGATGTGGCTATCAAAGAGATTTGAGTAGAAGTCCTGGATAATCTTCTCCATTGCCTTCTGGAATGTGATAGATCCATCAGGGGCATCGGGAAACACATACGTATTGGGAGGCTCTTTGCCTGATCCTCCAAAATTCACTTGTGGATTGGAAATTGTGTATCGATTCTCAGTATTACTGCAACTTGTGATGCCGACCGGAATGAATGCTATCTATGAACATTGTTCAAAATGTTATATATAGCTTCCACATATATTCTAAACCTTAAGTTTATTAAGGATCATAAATTTTGACTAAACATTAATTTCTCTATGACCTATGCTTTCTATTTATTTCATATAGAAGTAACTAGTAATGAATGGTTTTAGCACCTTAACAATGCTTTATTACTAAATAGTGTGATTTTGATTTGGAATCTAGAATCAATAATGAAACATTACCGAAATCTAATTTTTTTTATTACAGACAACTACTTTTTTGTTGCCATTTTATTCTGGTAAAAATTTATTTATCTACTGTAATTGCTGATTATTCATAAAACAAGTGGCATGAATAAGAATAAAACAACTAGTGTGATAAGTCATCAAAATCCTAGCCAAACAGAGTGTTCAAACTAAATACATCAAGATCCTTCAAGTTGTATTACCAATTCACCACCAAGATCTCACCATTCTACAAGGAAGTGATCATTGATGTCAAAAGGGAATTCGGCAGGGTGATACCATTTCACCAAAACTTTTCAGCATCATCCTCGAGAACATCATGCGACAATTAGAATGGGAAGAAATGGGACTGAAGACAGATGGTCAACCAACACCACCTCTGCTTTGCTGATGACAAATATTAGCCAAACATTAGCCAAGCAGCACAAATGCTGGCTGACTTTGATTGAGAATGCATAAAGATAGGTCAACAACTGAATCTCAACAAAACAATGTTCATGAAATAAAGAACTAGTTTCAGATGCTCCATTCATTCTCAATGAAACAAATATCTCTGAATGCAGCAGTTATCTGTGCCTAGGTTGAGAATTCCACGTGATGAAAGACCTAAAACCTGAGCTGCACAAGAGGAAAAGAGCAGTGTGGAATGCCTTCAAGATCATCAAATAAATAGCTAAAAGGACAAAGAACCTCCGGCTCGGTCACATCTCTTAGATGCCACCATTCTCCCTGCATTAACATACTCCTCAGAAACCTAGGCCCTACGAAAGCGAAGTATGAGAATGCTATTCAGGTCTCCCAAAGAGGAATCAAAATAGCTATGCTTGGAATACCATGTCTCACTCAAGTAAGAGAAGGAATCCCAGTTCGAACCTTGGTCGATTATGTTGTCTCATTTGCCAAGGCATTGAAAATCAGATGGGCTGGACCTGTAATGCAACTTGGAGATAACTGCTTTACTAGTTCCATTACGACTGGATCCTGTGGAACATCAAAACATGCGACCAAAATGGTCAGACTTCTTCATCAAGATCCTGAAGAAGGGTTTGAGACTGTTTGTATTCCCGAGCAAGCAGATGCCATTTGGCTACACTGGCACCCTCACAGGGACAAATGGGAATGCTACTGGTGACTGCTGGAGCAAATCGGCCGAATAATGGGGTGACAAGTGATCAAGTGATGAATAAGCAAATATTATGATATTAAATTATAATGGAATTACTAATTTATATCATTTACCATCAGTAAATGCACAAGATGAAAGTCTATGTCTGAGAGCATACCACGTGCATAGCAGAGCCTGGCAAGCTACCCATGATATGCCAAAAACCAGTGATAATTATAGACCTTATTCCCATGAACTGCATTCCCTACAGCGAGCAGATGCCTTTTAGATACACAAGCATGCGGCAGGACATATTGAGATATTACTGGTGCCCACTTGAGCAAATCGATGATCAACGGCAAGACAAATCACAAGTGATTTACCATATTAAAGAATTAGAATTATTCTTTTAAAAACCTGGAATAATTTTTGGCAGCAGGGCACCTTGAAATTCTAAATTTCTTATAAAAAGTAGGATAGAAAATTATATTTCTCTATAGCTAGAATTCTTCTTTAAAGTAAAGAACACGACAGTACAGAAAATATTATAATGAACTCTTTACTTTTCTAAAATTTGTTATTATGGGAAGAAATGTAATTCAGTATTTGAAAATATATAGTTATTTTTAAATCCTTCATTTGTTTTTAGTATACCTCGAGGAAATGTGTAGTTTGAAAATAACATATATTTTGTTTACAGTTGTGAACTTTTAAGAGATAAGTACAGTCAATAGACAATTTCTCAATTTTAGCAAAAGAATTCTAAAGAGAACATTAGTCAGTGAATATATTTATAAGTTGATGTGTTTTACCCAAGACCTTCAGTAAACAATGAACAATGCTTGACTGTGGATAAAATAAATGAATAATGCATGGAAATTCAAAGAGGTATCTGATGTTCAAAGAAAATATTTGTTAATTGGCAGATGGTTCATATGTTTCAGCAATCTTAAGTCTTACTCACATAAATCTTAAGAAACTCCAAATGTTGGTGAATTCATAAATTGATGCCTGCACACCTGCGTACTTACATACTCACTAATTATAGCAACAATTCTACATCCTCATTTTCAACCACACAAGTTTAACATTTCTAGAGAGGCTTCAACTTTTCTTTTATGTCATGTACAATAATTTAATTTTGATAAATAATAGAATATCTAAAAAAGCATTTTAAAAAGTGAAATCCAATCTTCAACTTGCTGAGTATGTTGATTTAATTTATTTGCTCACATTCTATGATTAAACTAATTGGTCACTTCTTATTTCATAGTTCTTAGGATCTAGTTTAGCATTACATTTTTTATCAATTCTTATAAATTATCTTTTTTAATTAGAAAATTTAATTAGGAATGATGATAAAATTATTAAACATCAATATAAGTCACAGTAAAATGTCCAAGGAGTTTTTCGTCAATTTATATTGGTTTGCTGTCTTTATTATTTTCTTTCTATGTTCAAAAAATTTTTATTTTATGTTTTCTGGAGTCAAAATAAGTTCCAATTAATTTAATAAACTGTGATGGTTCAACCACAGGAGTATCACTTGTATCACTTGCCTTCCCGCTGTTCATCGATTTGCTCGAGCAGGCACCAGTAACATCTCCATACGTCCTGTTGCCCAAGGGCATCTGTTCAATCCAGGAACACGTCAGAGTCTCAAAACCATTTCTTCAGGCCATGGAAACGAGGTCTATAATTGTTACCGATTTTGGCATATCAAATATGACACGGGTAGCTTGCCATGTTCTGCCATGCAGGTGGTTTACTCTCTGTAGTAGGCTCTCGTGTATTTACTGATGAACTGCACAGCCGCATACAAGGGGGAGATATCTGCTTTTCTCTTGGGTGGAGCTCTGATGAGCTGTGGAGTTCGGATGTTGAAAATGGCAGCCCTCATGGTGTGGGAGTCCCTCTGACTTCTTGCACGGCTCTATTAGGATGGCCGACCAGGGCTCGAACCCGCCTTCCCTCCGGGGCACCTCATGATAAGCTGAGCACAGGAAGAGCCGGTAACAGCTCTGCCTGGCGCATCTGAGTCTCTGGATCAAGAATACCCGAGCTTGCACTCTGCTGACCTGGGATTCTATCCATGGCATTGCTTATGGTCCCTGGACCACCACCAGGAATAATTTCTGAGTGCAGAGTCAGGAGAATCCCCTTGATCCACATGTTTCAGTACATTTTAATGAATGTGTTAACTATATTTTAATAGCTATAATTGGTATACAATATTATAGAGCTTCAGGAGTGTATTTCATATCTTCACATATTTATAAGACTCACTGCATGTTGGGGAGCTGCTGGAGTCCCCAACAGTATCAGGACAGAAGTTCTCTTCTACCTCCAAGGCCACCAGGGGAACCACAGGAGACTGGGAAAAAATAACAATTTATTTTACTAATTTATAATGTAAAAACAAATATAAATTTTCAATAGAAAACTTTCAAAATATGTAATGATTACTTGTATTTGGGGAACACAAAGTCAGCCTGGTGAGTCTCTGAAAGTTAGTTTACGGGTTTGATACTTTGAGGGTTACTGCCTGTGTTTCTAGAATAGCTAAGTTCACGTGAGGTTCTATTGGATCTGCTTACTGCAGGTAGATGGTTTCTTCAGATTTTCCAAACTTAACCACTTCCACCTTCTCTGTGAAGACTGCATTGAATAAATTTCTGGTTGTCTTCTAATAATTTAAAAAAATTTAGCGTGAAGGCACATTTACACTTCTTTGAGTTGTCTTGATTATTTAATTTAACTTTTTAGAAATTTTACACCTTTTCATACAATAGAAATTAAATATTGTACAAACACTTTACTGAGAATTGAAGATTGAATATACTTAAGAGACCCTATACATATAAGTTAAAAATAGACATAAATGTATTGAAACCCATACATATAGGTATCAAGTACAAATAAGGACACACATATATTCTCATTACTTTATAAAATTTCCTCATGTCTTTTCACAATTGATCCTATAATCATAAATGATATTATGATTTTCCTACTAGGTTACACCTATTTATAAAATTTTATTTCATCAAAAATTTTAGCAGCATAGCACAAGTAATGTGAAGGTATTGAGATTTCTCTTTAGCTTCTGCCTTAGAGCTGGATAGCTTCCCTTACTGCCAATAACGACATGGGAGGGGTATATCTGTACTATTTATTAATGTGACGATTTTAAAGAATAATCATCAAAAACCTACATATTCAGCGTTTAGTGTTATATTTGTAGGAGTTTGAACAAATATGCAATTACATGTACCTATACATAACCTGACCCCTTACACTATCCAGTTCTTCCATTTATCTTTTATCTCTGAATATATTTATGCTTTAAATGTGTATCTTTTATGAAACATCACTAACAAAGCAACTAGAAGAAAAGATAAACATATGGGACTACATGAAACTAAAAAGCTTCTGCACCTCAAAAGAAACAGTGACTAAGATACAAAAAGCAGTCCACAGAATGGGAAAGAATATTCACCCAATACCCATCTGATAAGGGGTTAATATCCAGGATATATCAGGCACTGGTAGAACTTTACAAGAAGAAAACAAACAACCCCATCAAAAAATGGGGAGAAGAAATGAACAGAAACTTCAGCAAGGAAGAAATTCGAATGGCCAAAAAAACATATGAAAAAATGCTCATCATCACTAATCATCAGAGAGATGCAAATCAAAACAACAATGAGATACCACTATACACCACAGAGACTGGCACATATTCAAAAGAGCAAGAACAACAAGTGCTGGCGTGGATGTGGGGAAAAGGGACACTCATCCATTGTTGGTGGGAATGCCAGCTGGTACAGCCTTTCTGGAAAACAATATGGACATTCCTCCAAAGACTAGAAATTGAACTCCCATTTGACCCAGCCATACCACTCCTGGGAATCTACTCTGGGAAACCAAAAATACGCAGCAGAAACACCATCCCTACTTTTATGTTCATAGCAGCATTATTCACAATAGCCAGAATCTGGAAGCAACCAGAGTGCCCGAAAATCGATGACTGGATAAAAAAGCTTTGGTACATCTACACAATGGAATACTATGCAGCTGTTAGGAAAAATGAAGTTATAAAATTTGCCTACAAATGGATGGACATGGAGTAGATTATGTTGAGCGAAATTAGCCAGAAGGAGAGAGACAGATACAGAATGACTGCATTTATCTGCATAACATAAATATATAGGTACATAATATGATACCAATATCCAAGATCAAGTGAAACATATATCAGGAGGTCCTGTCAAAGGTGCAAATTATCACAAACGTGTGGGATTCAGAGGCTAGGTAATACAGAAATGGAACAGTGTGCTAACAATTGTTGAGGGTACTAATACCAACCTAGAACTGAACATTAAATAGAGGCAAAAAGATACACATGACAACCCTTTAATGTATGTTCTGTAATCCATAGTCTGGAGGGGAAGGAAAAGAGAAAGAGAGAGAGAAATGGAAAGAAATCAAGAACCTGCCATGGAGGAGGGCTGGGGGAGGGCGGAGGGAACCGGGGATGTTGGTGGTGGGAGATGGGCACTGGTGGCGGGATGGGTGCTGCAAACAATTCAGTATGATTTGTTGGCAAAGTGCTACACCGTTTCAATGAAACAATGTATGTTTTAACTGAACTAAAATAAATACATGTTTAATCACTAAAAAAAAAATAAGTGTGTATCTTTTAAATAACATGTATCTTGGTTTTGTATGTTGATTAATTTGGACATTGTTTGTCCTTAATTTGGTACAATTGAAACATTGGTGTTCCAAGTAGTTAATAAAGTCAAGTAACTATAGATATAGTAACACAAAAAAACAGAATTAGTAATTATCCTAATTTTTACTTAAATTTCTGGAATCATTACTGTAACTTGTAGCTCATCAAATAATCAACACACTCATGTTACACAAAGTCACATGTAAACCTCATTTGAGTAAATTTATCAATTAATAAAGAGGCAAAAGTTTTTTTT
Source organism: Cryptotis parvus (assembly GCA_021461705.1). Lineage (NCBI taxonomy): Eukaryota > Metazoa > Chordata > Mammalia > Eulipotyphla > Soricidae > Cryptotis > Cryptotis parvus. The sequence continues at coordinate 9,428 of JAJIBD010027976.1, forward strand.
TCTGTACAGCTCTTTCTTACCTATGTTTATGTCAGGAAAGTTCACTAATATTTTATTCACATTTATCTTTTGCATTTTCTGTTTTACTTCATCCATAATTTTTATTGAGTGTTTTATCCATTCAAGTTGCCTTAGTCCTTTAATATTCTGCCTTATAGATTTTGTTTTCAATTTTTGTTCTGTTTGATTTTAAGTTTTAGAAGTTTCTAAATATATTCTGAATCACAGAGATTAATCAACAATGTCTAGACGATTAATATATTCATTAAAAATGTTCTTCATTTTTAGTTCTTCATCTGTTAGAATGACTTATCTGCAGTGTTTTTGTTTTGACTCATTCTTAGAATTTCAACTCTGCTTACATGCCCATCTGTTCTTACATGTTGTCTATTTTATCCATTAACACCCTTAGCATTTAATCATAATTGTTTTTAAAATTCAAGGATAATAATTCAAACATCCCTGTTACAATACTTATGTTGTCTTTTAAAATTGTGAGGATTTTATATTTGGTATTTCTTTTTTTTTATATAATGGATATAACAGTGAACAAAAGGAAATTCTTTTATAGCACTTTCTTTTTGAAACTTGATGACATATTGAGGGAATGGTAGCCTTCTGTATAAGTACAATTAGGTCTTAATCTTCTTGAGCCAAATTGTCAGATTGTGAATTTTTCAAATGTTCTTTAGGTTTTTGATTGCTTTGTATTTGGGATGTACCCGGCAGTTCTCTGGGTTTTTCCTTGTCTCTGTGAGCAGAGATCACTATTTGCAGAGCTCAGGGTGCCAGGAATCAAACCCAAGTCAGGCACCTAAAGAGAAAGTACTTTTACCTGCTGTACTACCTCTCCAAACATTGTTCTTTAATTTTTGCTTTTCCTTGTTTAGTGAAATAAAAATTCTAGACTGGGATTGAGATTGTTTCAATGGTGGAAATATTCCTCACACGTTATGGTGGACACCAAACACCATAAGCAAACAAATGCTCTATGAGCCTGTCCTGAGGAAGTTTTCCTCCCTTTTCAAGGCTAGAGTAGGCTCAAGTTGGTCATTCTCCTTCCTTCAGTTCCATTATACTATAATACCACAGAAGGCAGCTACTAATTAGATAAATCCTAACGTGAATGAAAAAAAAAAGTATTACGGTGTATTTTAGAAATAGTCTGTTTTTCTTCCTCCAGGTTAATGCAACAGTTTTCCTCTGGTGTTTGCTTTGAAGGCATATCTTACAATGCTCTTGAGGAATTCTTAGTGATTAGGTCCCTGAGATTTAAAATTCTCTTTTCCATACTTAGCCTACAGCTATTTGTATGTTTTCTTTGGAAATGGTATTTTCAAATAATCTACACATTTTTTTTTAAAATTAGTTTTCCTGTTTCATTGTTGTTGAGTGTTAATTTTTCATATATATATATATTTTTTTTTTTTTGCTTTTTTGGGTCACACCTGGCAATGCTCAGGGGGTTACTCCTGGCTCTGCACTCAGGAATTACTCCTGGCGGTGCTCGGGGGGACCATATGGGATGCCAGGGATCGAACCCAGGCCGGCTAGGCCGGCCTTGTGCAAGACAAACGCCCTACCCGCTGGGCTATCGCTCCGCCCAATTTTTTCATATATTTTAAATATTAATCCCCTATCTCATATAGCATGTGCATATATTTCCTCCGAATTTCAAGCTTGTGTTTTTTTAATAGCTTTTGTATGTGTAAACATTTAATTTGTTCTGTTTGCTTATTTTTACTTTTGTTTACCTTTCCTCGAAGTTTAGTCTCTAGATATATTACTGATGGTGAGATCTTGGAACGCTTTGCATCAGTTTTCTTCTATGTGTTTTATGATGCAAAATGTAATAGCAAAATCTTTAGTATGTTTTCATTTTATTTTTATGTGTTAAGTATTTTCATATTTTCTTCATGTTGCAGTCCATTTTTCCAACACCATGTTGAAAAGTTTATTTCTTTTTCCACTGTTTTGTCTGGTGCATTTATTGAATAATAGATGTTCCATATACATATGAATTCATTTTATAGCTCTATATTCTATCATTGACCTGTGTTTCATGTTTTGTTCCAATCCTACAGTCTTAATTAACAATGTAGCTTAATGCTGGGGAGTATGGTGCCTATATTTATCTTCATTTATCTCAGAATAAATTAGTTGTTTTGTGTGTGGTTTACCACAACTTTCAGAATTATTCTATTTTACAGAAAAACTTTCTTTGGGATTTCATAGAGATTATACTGAATATATGTAGATTGCTTTATGTAAGTCTGAAATTTTAACATTGTTTGTTCTTCCAGTTCATGAACATATATATGCTTTTTATTTTATTTCATCTTCTATTTATTTTAGTAATACCTTATAATTTATGCATATAGGTCTTTCAATCCTACATTAGTCTACTAGTACAAGCATTATTTTATCATATGATTCTAAAAATATTTATTTTTATTGAAATAAGTTGATAACTCAATATAGAGGAAACTTTTGTTTGTTTTTATAAAAGCAATACAAAGTAAACAAATATTTTATTTAGAGCACAGGAAGGATAGTGTAAATCAAGTAGCAGACGAAAGTTTGTGCTTTTCACATAGAAAGGTCTCTCAGAAACCACAATAAGTTAAACAAATGAAATTGAATAGGATCAAAAAAATATGTATAGTTAAATAAATTAATAAAATAAACAAAGAAAATTGAGTAAGATCAAAATATGTAGGAATACCTAAAATGTATCTCCTTAAGATAAGTTATTAATAATCACACGAATATAAGTAGCAGTAACAAATTTATATTATCTAAGAATGAAAGAATCACTTGTCACTTGTCACTTGTCTTCCCGTTGTTCCCACCAGGCAGAGCCCTAGGTGTAGACAAGCCTGTCTCCTGTCGGCTACCTGCCAAAGCAGCTAGGCACTGCAGCAACACTCGAGGGGCAGGTTATGAAAGAATATGAAAGTTATGAAAGAATAACTTCCCTAAATATTGGAGATGAATTAGATGAAAAGTGTACAGGACTGTAAAATTACAAAACTGATTTTGAAAAATATCAGAAAGCTTATTTGTAAAAGCTAAAACCAGAAGTTTTCAGCACAATTGTTTTAAGTTACATATTTATTCAAAAACTAAATACTTTACTACTAACAAGCTTATCAAAGTTCAATGTAAACAAATGTTTATAAAAATAACAATGGGGATAGAATATGCCTCCAAGTGATAGAACATATGCCTTGAATGTGAGAGGTTCTAGATTTCACACCTTGTCACATACTGTCCATCTCCCATGATCCACCAGCATTAGCTTGGTGGCACCCAAGCTGCCAAATGAGATCTTGTGGCACCATGAGTACAGCCTGGTGTGCCTCCGACAATCAGAAAAATTAAATAGAATTCATAATGTTAAAAAATATTACAAATATATGTATGATAATTTCAAAATAGAAACGCTAGAGGTATCTGTCAATAAGACAATAGAAAAAGTTGTCTTGTGAACTATGTAAACTGTGTTTATCTCCAAATCAGGAATGTATACTAACAGTTTAACCTACAGTTATTGCTCAGTATCTGAACCATGCACAGTTTTATTATGTTGTTTATTATACTTCCTGTTTCTTTGTTTTCTTATCTAGCATTGTTTAATTTTATGTTTAATATTGCATATAAAAGACTATGCAAACTTCAGATGTTATTTTTTTTTGAGGGGGCATATGTGGGAGTGCTGAGAGCTTATTCCTTACTCTGTGCTCAGGAAACACTCCTGATAGACGTTTGAGACACAATAGAGGGTAGATAGTACTGAGCCCAATTGGCTGTATGCAAAGCAAGCTCCCATCCCACTACACTATTTCTCCAGTTCCCTGTTGTTATTTTCTGAAAGAGAGCATTGCTCATTTCTTTTGTCAGATGTATAATGGGAATTTTATAACTCAGTCTAATCAGAGAGTTAGTTGAATTTGGATTTAGCTGTAGTTGCCTTCCATGCCTTACTTGTAGTTTGGTCCTATCCTTTCTCGTTTTTTTTTATTGAGAGTTAATCAACTCTCAATAATCTTGTACCCAGTTCTTATTAGTGTTTTATAGGACTAAACTCTTTTTCTCCTGATCCATATAACTATATTTGTGACTCAAGTTTGCATGCCACCTTTGTCTTTAATTATAGCAGCCCCACTCTATCAGCAATCTATCAGGCATGCATTTCAAAAAACATTCATTAAGTCACATAGTTTAAGGAACTTGCCTTGCACAAAATTAACCCTTATATGCACACACAACTACTTCATGTGTTCCCTTAAAATTGGCAAAACTAACCCAAGCACAGAGTTAGGAATAAGCCCTGAGCACCACCAGTTTTAGCCTTTTACCCTCACTCCCAAATTACATATATTTAGATTTCTTTCACCTCCCCCCCCATTGCTCTTTCTCCCCAAATTTCATGTATTTACCTTTTCTTTCATCTTTCCCCCTTTGTTCTCTCTCCCAGCATCAACACAATAGGAATTTCAATCTGTTTTCAAAATACAAGAATTAGGTCACACATGAGTTAATTTTCCCTCGGTCTTTTCTCTGCTAAATTCATAAGTTTATAGAGTTTGAATTTCACAGGATGGGCATGTTCCTATATTCTCCACCACATTTTGAAAATGATGGATATTAGATGCTCCTTTCACCAAGCATTTAATTTCTTTGATGGAATTTTAATTTGTTCTTGAAGTGACTCTCAAATACCATGTTCACAAATTTTCCACTTGTTGCTGAATAATATTCAGTTTTCATAATTTGCTGGACTATATTCTGATATATGACAAAGGAACAAAGTGCAAAGTTTATGTTATTGCTTTTTTTGACATGTTTTGCAAAATATTTAATTCTGACATTTAATTCTAGCAAACAAAATCCAAAAATCATCAAAAAGATTATACATCATGACCAAGTAGGATTCATCCCGGGAATGCAAGGATGGTTCAACATTTGCGAGTCAACGACATAATACATCATATAAATAAGAGAAAAAATAAAAAACATATGATCATATCAATAGACGCAGAGAAAGCATTTGACAAGATCTAACACCCGTTCATGATTAAAATCCTCCAAAAAATGAGACTATATTGAGAACTTCCTCAATATAGTCAAAGCTATCTACCAAAAGCCCACAGCGAGTATCATTCTCAATGTGGAAAAATTGAAAGCCTTCCCGTTAAGATCAGGGACATGACAAGGTTGCCCACTCTCACCTCTTTTATTCAATATAGAACTGGAAGTACTTGCCATAGCAATCAGAGAAGAAAAGGACATTAAGTATATCCAGATAGGCAAGAAAGAAATCAGCTATCATTATGACATGATATTACACTTAGAGAACCCTAAACTCTCTACAAAAACATCCGAGAAACAATAGATACTTATAGTAGAGTGGCAGGGTACAAAATCAATACTCAAAAGTTAGTGGCTTTCCTATATACAAATAATGAAAGAGAAGAAAGGGATATTGAGAAAGCAATTCCATTCACAATTGTGCCACAAAAAAATCAAATACCTAGGAAACAGCTTAACAAAGTGTGTAAAGGACCTGTACAAAAAAAACTACAAGACACTTCTTCTAGGAACGGGGAGAATCAACATTGACTAACACGATTTTAAAATTGAGATCTAGCTTTTGTGAATATTCTATTTCAAAATTATACTTATGACAAGAGAATCCCTGCTTAGAGGATCCTAGATGTTATCTGTTTTCCAAGACCCATTCTCCTTAACTGCCCTTGAATTGTAATTTTCATTAATGTCAGAAGTTTATTTTTAATTCTTAGTTGTTAAACACTGTTTTCAAAGTCTCAGCTACTTCTCATCAGTTAGCAAATTCATCAGGGGGATAGCAACAATGCAATAAACAATTTACTGCTGTTACCTTTGGCTAGGAGTGTTATTCTTCAAATTCCAGTTCTTAATACTTCTTAGATATCATGTATTTTATCTTTCTTTGCTTATTTCCCTTAAATATGTTTTACAGTCTCTCATAATCAAAGATGAAAGAATGATTTTTTGTAATGTTATTTTTTCTGCTAATTTTTGTAACCTAAAATCAATATTTTAAGTTACTAAATAAGTTTAGATATCCCTTTCAAATAAAGACCATAACTTTCTCCTAACACCATAAACATATTATATTGGAAAAGACAGCTAGGGCATGTCAATGTTCTTATAAAAAACCAAGATTCGTACATTCTTCTTACTTCCACAGTTCTTCATATACTTTATTAATCATGCTCATAGCCAAATAATAAATGAGTAATACATATATTCATGAAATCGTAGCAAGAAACAGGCAGCCCTTTACTCATATTCATCATGTTCACTTAGACAATTATTGTTAAACCCTTATGAATTTCAAAGAGTTTCTTCATTCTCCAATTTCCTCTTAACTTTTCAACTTTTTCTGAAGTTAGTTTATATAATGTTAAGATTATATTATATAACTAGTAATACAGAGAAGTATTTTCACAATAGCTCTGACTTTACAAACATGGAGAAATTCTCTAAAATTCTCTAAAATTCTTCGTATTCCTGAAGCAAACAGATGCCATTGGGCTATTCTGGCATGTGATAGGGTCAAATGGAAATGTTATTGGCGCCCGCTGGAGAAAAACGATGAATAATGGGATATCAAGTGATCAAGTGATCACTATTATAAGAAAACTTAATGTAAAAGTATTATTTGGGCATGGATTTCTAAACAGTGACCAAGGGACTCTGTAGAGGGCAATTCCCATGTACAGTGAAAGTCTGCAGGCCTCTACTGAGATATCCTGGTGCTGATTTTGTGGTGCTGGTGATCAAGTTTGGCTACTAATGTATTCAAGGTATGTTACCTTGACTCATAACTTTTCTCCCCACTCCTTGGCACATTATTAAGATTTAAATGATATAAACTATATTTTACTTTTCAACTTGTGACCCTCAAGGGTTAGTTTTTGTTATGTGAACCATATTATACTAGGATGGGTGAATATATAAATTGAGAAGAAAACTTATGTAGTACTATGCTATCTTCACATTATACAAGACTGTAAATTTGTGGTTTATATGTAAAATATAGCAGATCTCTCTCAATCAAATATTTCTTTGGTGGGATAAAGGTGAAATTTAGAAGTGAACACATGACCTCAAATTCCCTTTAGCAAAGGTATTTTATATATCTGCTTGGATGGTGGGCCAGAGCTAGAACCCGCCTTCCCTCCTGGGTCCCTCATCATCAGCTGGGCACAGGGAGAGCCGGTAGCTTCTCTGTCCCATGTATGTGAGTCTCTGGATCAGGCATACCTGGCTGGGCTTGAATTATAGACCTCAATTATAGACCTCATTCCATAACCTGATGGAATGGTTTGAGGCTTTTTATATTCCTGGAGTGAGCAGATAACCTTGGGCTACACCAGCATGTGACAGGACATACGGAGATGTTACGGTGCCCACTCGAGCAAGTCGATGAACAACGGGAAGAAAAGTGATACAAGTGAAGTGATTTTATATATCAAATATCAAGTAATATGAAAAATAACATATTTATTTATTATTTTGCATGGGGGATGTCATACACAACTATTAATAATAGAAAGTCATTTTACCATTATAAAATGTTTATAATTTTGGTGCATTGTTTTTCTTCTTAGAAATAGAATTTTTTGTTTGTTTGGGAGCCATGCTTGATGCTGCTCAGCTCTTATTCCAGGCTCTGTACTCAGGATTCACTCCTGGTGAGGCTTGGCTGTCTACAATGCAAGCACCATATCTGCCATACTATTATTCTTGTAATTGGTAATAAAAACCTGTATACCTATATTATATTTTCCTGGCATTATTTGCAGTATACTTTCAGAAGATTTTTCAAAAAATTCTAATCTCATTGTATCTTAGTTTTCTATCTCTGAAAAATGGGGAAATTGAAATTAATGTTTTGAGAACTATATTTAATAGCATCCTATGTCTAACATTACACTTGGCACATATTAAATATACAAGAGAGCATTTAAAAGTAAATAAATGTCCTCAAAGCAGCCAGTCTATCATTATCGAGGGCTAGAGAGATAGTTCACTGATAAAGTATTGCACACATTGCATTCAGCTGATAAATCCATTATCATTAGTAATCTAGAACTTATGCCAGGAAAATAATATTTAGGGGGTATTTCAATGAGACAGTTGAAATTATGAGTAAATGTCTTCTTAGAATTTATTTTTTAGATTCTAAGGCATAAAACGTAGACAAATATGATAAAATAAATAATAAAATAATAATAATAATAATAATAATAATAATAGAAATCAATCTTATGGACTGAATAAAATGTGCTAAATTTCCTCCTAACAAAGTATATGTGCTTCATCTAGATTACAAATTGGAAATGTTAACGCTGACCTTATGTATAAAGTAGTAGCTATAAATATTTAACAATCTACTCTTGGATGATGGTGGATGGAGGGTGATTTAAAACATTTGGTGCATTTTAAGGTTTAAATAATTTCAGTGGGGGCCAGAGTAATAGCACAGCGGGTAGGGCCTTTGCCTTGCACACAGCCAACCTGGGTTTGATCCCCAGCATCCCATATGTAACCTCTGAGTGTCATCAGGTGTGACCCCCAAAAATATAAAAGCAAAGAAAGCCAAAAAAAGGGTCAAATACAATTGAAATAAATATATATACTTATATTTATGTCTGTATGTATATATACATATATGTAGTATATATATAAACATATATACATATACAGTGCATATATACATATGTACATATATATATATTTTAAATCCTGTCTGGTATCAGAACCAGATCCTGGGGACAAGAAATGCCTGAGCCCAGCCAGGGAGAAGGGAAATGATGGGTGTACTTCCCTTCCCTGTCATCATGGAAACTACTGGACATTGCCCAGCCCTGCTTTCCTATCCTCCTTTTCCCGATCCCATATTGCTCTCAGTGTCCAAAATTATTCTACTGAGGATTTTGCAAAAAAAATTTATTCGAAACCTGGGTGCCCTGCACAGTCCTCTCTCAGCAAGCAGAAGCTAGTTGCTCTTCATCTAAAAGAAGATCCTTTCTGTTTGATTAACACTTAGGTGGGTGGGTCCAGGTCTGGAGGGGACCGGATGAAGCGCTCACTGCTAGTGGTCTGCAGGTGTCCACCTCACTCGACCACCCACAAAGTCACAGTTCTCGGGAGCAGCCACAGTATCAGCTGTAGATACTGATACAGCCCAGTGAGGTCATTTTTTGTGGAGATCGTATATGCCTGATCCTGTGGATAGGATGCCCATGGAGCCTCAGACACCCCAGATGTATCTGATCCAATGTATCCTTTGATTCAGAATCTGACGCTGCGCTCTAGACAAAGGGTCCTGACCCTCTGGGGTGCTCGCCATCTGAGGCTACAGGTGATCCCAGGTTCAAGGGGCTGCAAGTGCCAGCTGAGCTTGGAGGAGATTCCAGAGAATCATTGATAGTACAATTCTTAAAGAAAATGTCTAAAGTAAAACTGTTGATACCATAATTATCAAGGATTAGCAATAAATTAAAGAATACTTCCTTATGTAAATAGTTATAAAAGTTAGCTCAAGTTGAGAATTTTTAGGGTCTTACTTTAAAAGTAATACTTTGTTTAAATCCGGGAAGTAAGATTTCTTTAAGCTTAAAAATGAGACTCCACTTCTTTTTTTAAAATTTTTTATTATACCACTGTGATACATACAATTACAAAGGTGTTCATAATTGGTTCTCGGTAATACAGTATTCCAGCACCCATCCCTCCACCAGTGCCCCATTTCCACCACCAATGTACCCCACCGCCTCCCACCCACCCCCAGGCTGCCTCAATAGCAGGTAGCCCTGTTTCCTCTCTTTTCTCTCTCTCTCTGTCTCTGCGTCTCACTCCCTCTTCTTTTCACATTGTGGCTAGCCCTGCAGATATTTAGAGTTTATCACTTAAGTCTCTTTGTGTATATTCAATGGTGAGTTTTAATCTGCCATTACCATTTCCCCACATTTAGTAAAACACTGGTATCTATTTATATCCTATTAATGAATGCAGTCATTCTATATCTGTTCTTTTCCTTCTGACTAATTTCACTCCAGCATGATAGTCTCCATGTCCATCCATTTTGCAGGTAAATTTCATAATTTCATCTTTTCTGACAGATGCATAGTATTCCATAGTGTAGATGAACCACAGTTTCTCTAGCCAGTCCTCTGTTCTTGGGCATTTAGGTTGGTTCCAGATTCTAGCTATAGTGAATAGCTCAGAGATGAATAAAAAAGTACAGATAGTGTTTCTGCTATGTGTTTTTCGGTCTCTCGGGTATATTCCCAGGAGTGCTATTGCTGGATCAAATGGGAGCTCAATATCTAGTTTTTCGGAGGAATGCCCATATTGTTTTCCAAAGGGCTGGACCAGTCGGCACTCCCACCAACAGTGAATGAGAGTCCCTTTTTTCCCCACATCCACGCCAGCACCAGTTGTTCTTGCTATTTTGGATGTGTGCCAGTCTCTGTGGTGTGAAATGGTACCTCATTGTTGTTTTGATTTGCATCTCCCTGATGACTAAAGATGAAGAGCACTTTTTCATATGCCTTTTGGCCATTCGAATTTCTTCTTTTTGGAAGCTTCTGTTCATTTCTTCTCCCCATTTTTTGATGGGGTTGGCTGTTTTTTTTTTGTGAAGTGCTACCAGTGCCTGATATATCCTGGATATTAACCCCTTGTCAGATGGGTATTGGGTGAATATCCTTTCCCACTCTGTGCATTGTCTTTTTATCTTTTGTCACCATTTCTTTTTGAGGTGCAGAAGCTTTTCAATTTTATATAATCCCATTTGTTTATCTTTGATTCCATTTGCTTGGGCAGTGGTGTGTCGTCTTTAAAGATACTTTTAGTTTCGATGTCATAGAGCATTTCTCCTATGTTTTCTTCAATGTGGAAAAGAGCTGCTCCTTGCTCTCCCTCTGCCCAGCTGCTCGTTGAGGCGCCCGGGAGGCATGGCGGGTTCTAGCCCTGGCCTGCCACCTCAGAAGAGCCTCACAACAAGCCGGACCATCCTCCTCTACTCCATGGGGCCCGCCATTTTCCACATCCGGACTTCCCTCTCGTCACAACTCCACCCAGCAGACCAGACTATCACAGCCCTGATCATCCACACCTACCCTGCAACAGTTTCTTTTCAATCTGGCCCAGGTATGCTGAACCAGAGACTCTCAGACATGGGGGCAGAGCTGCTCCTTGCTCTCTCCCTGTGCCCAGCTGCTCGTAAGGCGCCCGGGAGGCATGGCGGGTTCTAGGCCTGGCCTGCCACTTCAGCAGAGCCTCACAACAAGCCAGACCACCCTCCACTACTCTATGGGGCCGCCATTTTCCACATCCGGACTTCCCTCTGCGTCACAACTCCACCCAGCAGACCAGACTATCACAACCCGGCTCGCGCGGCCACTAAGCGGCCACGCAGCTTCATCTATAAATGCCTTATTTAGAGGTAACTACAACAGTATGCCACCCATACAGCAAGCCTGGCAAGCTGCTCGTGTAGTATTTGATATGCCAAATACCAGTAACATTTATATTAGGTCATTCCCGTGACCTAATATAATGGTTTCTGGCTCTCTATGTTCCTGGAGCAAGCGGATGCCTTTGGGATCTACTAGCATGAGACAGGACATATGGAGATATTACTGGTGCCCACTCTAGCAAATAGATTATTAACGGGAAGATAGTGATAGTGATAGTTTCTTCGATGTACGTTATAGATTCATGTCTGATGTTGAGATCTATTTGCAGATTACATGATATACATGGAAAACCTGAAACTCTCTACCAAGAGGCTCCTAGAAATAATACATTCCTATAGTAGAGTGGCAGGGTATAAAATCAATACCCAAAAGTCAATGGCCTTCCTATATGCAAACAGCGAAAGAGAAGAAAGGGACATTAAAGAAACTATCACATTCACAATTGTGCAGCAGAAAATCAAATACCTAGGAATCAGTTTGACAA